>PVJH01010598.1:0-72991 GCA_004026705.1 Nesogale talazaci | reverse complement strand
TGTACACTATACAATGTGTCCCAACACTCACTTCCCTGTTGTCCGTGTCCCAGAGAGGAGGCTACGTGTAGATCCCTGAAGTTGGCTCTCCCTCTCCATTCCTCCATCCCTCCACCCTCCTGATATTACCACTCCTGTTACTAGTCTTGAGGGATCATCTATCCTAAGTTTCCCATGTTTCCAACTTCACTGTCCATCTCCTGGTCTAGCTGGATTTATGTGGTAGAATTGGGGTCATGATAGTGGGTGGGAAGCAGCATTTGGGAACTAGAGGAAGGTTGCATATTTCATTGCTCCTACCCTGTATCTTAACTGGTTCATATCCTCCTTGTAACCCCTCTGCAAAAGGATGTCACCTCACCTATTGATGGGCTTTGAGTCCCCAATCTGTACTCCTCTTCATTAATGATAATATAATTTTAGCTCATCGATGCCTGACACTGGATCCCTTCACCACCTCATGATCACACAGGCTGGTGTGCTTCTTCCATGTGGGCTTTATTGCTTCTGAGCTGAATGGCCGCTTGTATAATCAAGCCTTTAAGACCCCAGACACTATATCTTTTGGTAGCTGGGCACCATAAGCTTTCTTCACCACATTTGCTTCTGCACACATTTGTCCTCAGCGATCATATCAGGAAAGTGAGCACGCAATGTTATGCTTTTTAGTTCTTGACGCCTGATATCTCACCTCTTTGATACCTCATGATTCCACAAGGTAGTGTGCTTCCTCCATGTGGGCTTTGTTGTTTCTGAGCTAGATGACTGCTTGTTTACTTTCAAGACTTTAAGTCCCCAGATGCTACATCTTCATACTTGAAGCTAACATTTTAGTTGATTTCCTGAGCAGATATGTTTCTATTAGATACATAGTTTAACTAAGGTGGTGTTGTGCAAAAATATTCCTAAAACATCGTTAAAAAACGTGCCTCTGAAACAAAACAGAAACACTCAAAGAGTTATCAACTCTGTATTGGGAGACATTCAGTCAGAGCGCTCCTTAGCAGCAAGGATGGAGAGACTTAGGCTCGGGTCCTTTAGACATATTAAACATGACCAGGAGAGACCAGTGCGTGGCACAGGATATCGTGCTTGGTAAAGTAGAGAAGAGAAAAAGAGAAAGACGGCTGAGGAGGTGGATTCACACAGTAGCTATGGTAATGAACTCATGCATCTCAAGGATTCTAAGGATGTCGCTTGATCAGGAGGTATTTCATTTTGCTGCACATAGTCACGGTAGTCAGAACTGACCCACATCGCTCGACAGATACAACGGAGTCATTAACTTTTCAGATATGCATTTCTAATAAATGAAATAAGTTATGAAAATGGCTTCTTATTTGATAACCCACAGAGAGTGCAAAGCATGATGTTTCAGACATAGTTTTATTTCCTTTTTTGTGGATACTAATGACATAAAGATACATCTGTAACATAGCTTTCCTGATTTGATATGGTTTGTCTCTTCTCTCTAGGACTTAGAATCATATAATGTACTATGTTTTGTATTTATGCAGTTGATTATTGTCTACCAATCAGCATTAGAAAGAGGTCTGTGATTTTTTTTTTTTTACAGATTTAGGCACCGTTTGATTCCTAGTGCCTACGGCAATGCATGTTCCATAGTAGGTGTTCAATAAGTATTGATTGAATTTTGAAATTTGCTTAATTGATAAGAAAAAGTTCTCTTAGGAAACATAGATTCAGAAGTATGCTGGTGTTTTGTTTTATTTCAAATTCCATATGAAGAGCAGGTCAGAATAAAGGAGTCATGCCAGTATGCTTATGGATATAGTAAAGAGAACATGGATAAGTAGACACTCATAAATGTAATAGAAGAGGGAAAACTCCAATAATGTAAAAATATTTCGAGACCAATTTATATGTAAAAACTCGACATTTAGCTCCCCAACACCTTGGGCAGTTCACAGGGCTCTCTCCTGGTATCACACTCCTTTCTCATAAACCACAGGGAGCTTGGTGGCATCAGCTGCTTGACATCACAAGTGTGAACCAACAGCGCTTTCCTGGGAGGCACATGCAGCTGAAATTTTTTCTTTTTAATTTAAGAAATCTCAATTTCATCTGCGTGAGGTAAAATATCACAGTTCTCTTTACAAAATTATAATTGCCAGGGACCACCTCTTATCATCACCATCATCATTGTCGCTCTCATAGCTCTCAGAGAGGAAAACAGTTTTAAATATCATAAACATTTCTTAGGATGAAAAGTTAGAGGAAAACAGAGTTCTGATTTTCTCCTTTCTTATCTCTCATCTCTTATAACCTGAAATATGCGGCATTAGAAATAGGTTCACAGAGAAGTTAAGAGTTGTACTTTGGGGAGAAAAAAGGAACTTCAAATTCATCTCTTCTCTTTCTACGCGAAGGATGAATCTATGTTGATTGTTTCATTTGTCACTTTCCTGGCTGACCATAAGCAACTAGAACAAGCAGCCAGGCCACTTTGCCCCCTGACTTTTACCCAGGTTCAATCAGTGAAAGGCATCCCCTGAATCCTGCAAAGCAAAAGTGACAACAAGCTGCACATGTATTGCCCTCATTCCCACCCAGTTTCAAAATGGCAGCAGGGGCTATGTTCACCTCAGTTACAATCCTGATGAAGCTGGAGACTCCAACTCTCACAAGACTCCCAAAAGACCAAAGACCACCACTCCTTCTCCTTACAACTTTGGGTATGATGACTTCCTGCTTATTCCAGGTCATGTAAAACCCACCAACGAAGCAACCACAAAGCAAACAAAAAACCCATTCCCATGGAGGGCACTCAACCCCATGAGAATAAGTGACCGTGTCAGTACTGGGATTTCCTGTGTTGTGTGTCAGGCTGCTAACCTCAAGATAAGCAGGCCCAAACCTCCAGCCACTCGGCTCCCATAATGATTTGCAGCTTGAGAAACCCATATGGCCAGTGCTACTCTGACTTGAGAGTCACTATGAATCAGAATTGATTTCTTTAACTTTTTTAATTAGTTTTCTGAATTCTGTCTCCAGAAACAAAAACAAAACTCACTGCCACTGAGTCCAGGCTGATTCATAGTGACACTCGATGACAGAGTAGAAACACCCCTGAGTGTTTCTGAGACTAGTTCTTTACATGAGTAGAAAAACCTTGTTTTCTCTTGAAGTGGCTGGTGGTTTTGAACTGCTTACCATGAGGATAATAGGTCAACTTATAACCATTTTGCCACCAAAAGGTCCTTTTTACCCTGTCTGACTCTCTATAGACAGTTGTTTTATTTTCCTTCCAGGATCTGATAGATGTGTCACTCAAAACATTAGTCTTTTTTTAAAGTCATTTTACTATACAACTTATAGAACTCATCACAATCCATACATACAACCATTGTATGCAAAGCACATTTGTACATTCATTCCATCATCATTCTCAAAACATTTTCTTTCTACATAGCCCTTGGTAATAGCTTCTCATATTTCCCTTCGCTCCCTGCTCTCCACTGCCTCAGGAAACCATGATAATTTATAAATTATTATTATTGTGTCATGTTGTACACTGTGTGATGTCTCCCTTCACCCACTTACCTGTGGTCCATACCCCAGGGAGAAGGTTCATGCAGAACCTTGTAATCTCTTTGTCTGTAAATAAAATATCTGGTTTGGGAGCTGTTGCAATGATGAAATATTACATTTAAAATATCTATCATGTTGTTCCTAGGTGCTCAACAGTTGATTCCAAGTCATAGGGAGTCAATATGCAGAAGGAACCTGTCAGTTCTGCAACATTCTCATAGTTGTTTCATTTGAGCCTCTTGCAACCACTGCATCAATCTATCTCATTGAGGGTCTTCCTCTTTTTAGTTGGTCATCTACCTGCCCTACACACTAGTAATTCCTGACAACACAGCCCAAATCTCTTAATCCTTGCTTCTGTGTAGTGCCTGATACATTAGAGAATCTTGGTGCCTGAGATATTAGTTAATCTTGGTAAGAGCCACAATAGCAGTGATCATGTTATAATCTAGCTGTTATTAGCAATCTTTCCTCGATTTTTGGTTTGTAGTATTAGGTCATAGTTCTGACTACATGTGTCTCACAAGTGCAGAAAACAGAGAACAAGGTAAGATTTCAAATAGAAAGAATGAGCAGACTTTCATTTTTTTTAAACTTTTTATAATGACAGTTTTTATGACAGAAATGACAGCCAACAAATGAGTCTCTTCTGCTCCTAAGGAGTTTTCTCTTGCTCTCTTATCAAGCAGCTGTCACAAAAGTATGCTTATTAGTTCAATGATTGCATCTAGGTTCTTTGTGGTTGGTTAATCGCTACTCCAAATCTTCCCATCAGTAACGTCATGCACTGAGACATAACATTTTAAAGGTGGAATAGTTTCTTGCCTCTGAGCTATTTCCATGAATCCAAATTGGCACGAGGATCTTAAAGATCATTCGCTTTATCATTATGCCAAGCACTGAAGACAGGAAGAGACCTACTCCAACAATGAAGCCTTGGGCAGGCGATATTTCTAGCAGCTGTTATCCGTGTCCTGTGCTTCCCAAGCTCTGTATTATCATAGCTTGAACTAAGACGCTTGCATGTTGACCTTAGGATCATGATTGAGATGATTTCTTATAATTTAGAGTAATTAGATTGCTTCAGAACCTGGTTTGACATAGTCAAAGAATTCTTAAGAAAGACAATTGTTAGCCTGAAATTTTAATTTTTAAACTTGGTATACATTGCCCAATAAATAAATTAAAAGTGAAAATAGTTTCCGGAACAGAAATAATGATTGAATATCAAATCTGTCATGAGTTTAAATTAGAATAACTTAAGTGATGACTAGTCTACTCACGAAAATTGTTGTATTGGGAAAGAGGAATTAGAGAACTACCTCTAATCTGTTAGGCAAACAAATTGACTCTTAAACAAAAAAAATGAAATGTCTAAATAAATATGCTAACACATTAAAAAACGGATTAACATCCAGTCTGTTTTAAAATTCAAACACTATTACATAATTTGAAAGACAAATCTACTTTAAACAGACTTGAAATGACTTTGGAAACTCCTCTTTTGGGGCATGAAATTAAAGATAGAATTTTAGAAAAAATACACTTTATTTGCTATCTTTAAAAAAAATCATTTTATTGGGGACTCATACAACTCTTATCACAATCCATACATATACCTGTTGTGTCAAGCTCATTTGTACATTTGTTGCCAACATCATTCTCAAAACATTTGCTTTCTTCTTGAGCCTTTGGTATCAGCTCCTCCTTTTTTGCCCATTCCTCCCAATCGCCCCCCCTCAGGCAATTTATGTAAATATTATTAAAATCACAAAACTCAAGAATTTCAACATAATAATTTGAAATTGTTAGATGTTTTACTATTAAAAAATAAGCAGAAAACTTTGGTATGTTGAATTCATCCAAAAGTCACTCAAATGTTTAGTGGCAAGTTTAGTGTTAATTTCCTTTTTCTCATAATATAGGAATGGATTTTTTTCATGATTCACCCCCTCCCCAGGAAATATAAACAGAGTACCTTTATATTTGTTTTCCTTTCCAGAAATACATGTTAATTAAAAATGTTAACATAGCAGAAGTAAAACTAAATATAGTATTGTCCTGAGAAATGGTTCATTTTTATTTTATTCATAAGAGAAAGAACAGAAATTAGAATAAAATTGTCATGTGTTTGCTAAAATATTCTTAAAGTTTTTCATGTCAATATGAAATACAGATATCCATCCTCTGTGAAACAATCAGACTTTATTTTGTTGGCTACTATCCTTTTTTCTTCTCTGACATCAGGAATCTTTTAAAACATATTTTCAATCTTCATTATAAAATCTGAGATGTATTTATGTCAAAATAACAAGAGACCATGTCTGGCACTCTGATATAATATTGTTTTCGATTTAAGACAAGAATTAATCATTTCAATAACTGAGGGTATTTTAAAATAATGTACTAAAGAACAATTCTGATTTCTGAGTTATTTTGAAACAGTAATAATTATGTTGACACTTCTTAGAACTAATCTCCTTTGGTACCAGTTGACACTTAAATATTTCCCTTCATTTCATTTTCAATGTGCTTCTTGCTTCTATAAAACAAAGGTGTTATTTTCCCACAAAATTTGAAAACTGTATTCTTGACTGGTGATCATGCAATAAGAAAATATCACCTTAAAAATAAGTTTAAAAAGTTGTGTACTATTTGAAACTGCTTTAACAATTAATGTGAACATTTCAATTCTATAATATTTTAAGTATTTTAATAACTATAAGGCAGAAAGGGTATTTCTAATCCTATTTACACAAATTGGCTCTTTAATTGTTTCATTGATTTGAACTTGCAATTACCAAATATGTCCATAAAAATGTATTTGCTAAAGTATTTATTTTAAACACCTCATTTAGAGTGTGATATCTTGAATAAGATATGTTCCCTGTATCTATGGAGAACAATAAAATCATCCTCTCTTCTTACACTGCTACTATTTGAAAAACCCCATGAGAGAGAGAATCATATGATGTGTATTATATTTTTTGTGTCTTAGATGTTGATTGGGGTCCAGAAATAGTTACTTTCTAAGATTTTCTTTTATAGATTTCTAGTTTACATTATGTGATTGAATCATTAATTTAAACATGCAAATTTAAATGTTAAGAAAAATATGTGTTTCATGTTGGTTTGGTTTCAAATTTAATCTATTATTTTGTGAAGAATATGTTTCATTTTCAACTTCAAAATGACAGGCAGGAAGGGACATAAAGGGGTAATAAGTGGATAATTCTATGCACCTCTCTGTGTGTCAAAGGATGTATAGAATGAAAGCTTTTGGAGAGTTAGACGTTAACTAATTTCAGACAAGGAAAAATATGAATCCAATCTCCAATTGCTTAGAACTTTTTGGAATGAAACAAATTCTATAGTTCAAATGATAACAATATTTGTGGGATTTAATAGCCAAAGTCAATTTTTTTTCATTCATTAAAACATCTGCTAGGGCTAAGCCCCAGTGGTGTAAGTGGTTGAGTGAGGAGCTGCAGCCCGCAGGCTTGGCAGTTCAAATCCAGTGGCAGTTGGCTAGCGCCCACGACCACAAGAGGCAGTGATGCCCCGCCCCCCCAAAAAAATCTGCTAAATAGCTTGTGCTTTGTCACATGTCTGGGATATTTCACTATTCAAATTTGTAAAACATTTCCCTGAAAGATCAGAAAACACCCTTCCTTAGCTCACTGGGATGTGGCAGCATTAAGAGACTAAGAACTGACTGAATCCGAGTACCATTAACCCGAAAATCCTCGCATTGCAGATATGAAAATGATCCTCTAAGGAACACAACATATTTTATGTGCTTTAAGATTTAATTCCTCTTTGTAATATAAGGCTTGACACCATGGTGATTAGATGTTGGGCAAGGCTCACAATTGGAAAACACCAGCTACTCTGCAGGAGAAAGATTAGGCTCGCTGCTCCTTGAGTAAAGAGCTAGTGCAGTCTGGGAAACTCACGGGTCACTTCTGCTCCATCCTGCAGCGTCGCTATGAATCGGCAAGACTCAAAGGAAATAAGTTTGATTTGGGGGGGTTGTGGCAGTCATGTGTTTATGTTAATTTTATGATTGAAATGTAGGGGTGGAATCTAGCCTGTTAATCTGGAGATAGCCATTGAGTAGCCAATGAGGCCTCTGTGTGGTCATGGCTTTCTCCTGAGACTCCTGGGAAATCTCATGATATTTCCCTCGTGAAGATGAGACGTTATCTTCCCCAGTTGTTGGAGTTAGTCTCAGAGATGATTAATCATGGAAAAGGAACTATGGCAATGTCTGAGAAGCTGGAAGAGCCAGCGGAGAGACCACACGGCTTTGCCCTGACCTCTGATGCTGGGGCGGCCACATGGAGACCTCTGCCAGTGATGAGTTGCTTCTGCTGTTGATGGACCCTGAGCCCTGGAAGTAAGGAGCCATATGGAGACCCCTGCCAGCGCCGGGACTCTGCACCCACTAACCTGTGACTTCGTGAGTCGGAAGGAGACTTTGTAGACTGATATCGGGTTTATGGGTTAATATCAGACTTAGGACTTTGTGCTGGACTGGATTGGGATGCTTTCTTAATGTCCTATTTCTCTTATATATAAACCTTTTCCTTACATCTATATGCATGTCTATTAAATTCGTTCCTCTATTCTACCTGGACTAACACAGGGGTTGATTGTTGAAAAGGACGTGTTGAGTGCCTTGGTGGCACTGTTGTGAAGTGCTGGACTGCTAAGCACAAAGTCCATACTTTGAACCCACGAGTGCCTTCCTGAGAGACAGACAAACATTTCTCTCACTCAAAAGACTCAGAAACCCACGGGGACAATTATCCCACATCATATTGGGTCACTGTGAGTCAGAATGGATGGACTGTAGGCTTTGAGTTTAATAAATAGGAGAATTTCTTCCTTGTGGAAAAAAAATGAAAGTTAAATGAACCAATAGGTGGAATTTAAAAGAGGAAGCGTACCTACTTTTCCTTGTCCCTATAAAAATTTATTAGTGATACAGCCTCACTTTTCATTTGCAATGCGAAAAGTACCATGGATGTTCATGGTAATGCTGTTCAGTTAACAATAGTAGTTCTTTTTTAAGAGTATAAGACTTGAGCAGACCTCCACTTAAGTACTTCCTAAATGCATTAACACTTTGTTCTATTAAAGTGGCATTCCATGATGCTCACCTTCTCTACCCAATCACTGAAGGCAAATGTGTGCAGAAGCAATGGTGGTGAAAAAAGCTGATGGTGTCCGGCTGTCAAAAGATGTAGCATCTGGGACCTTAAAGGCTTGAGTACACAAGCGGCCATCCAACTCAGAAGCCACAAAGCCCACATGGATGAAGCACACCAGTGTGTGGACCATGAGTTGTCAAAATGATCAGTTATCAGGGTTTAAGAACTAAAAACCTTAACATTGCTTGCTCGTTTTCCTGATATGATCACTGAAAACAAATGTGTGCATAAGCAAATGTGGTGAAGAAAGCTCATGGTGTTCCGCTATGAAAATATATAGTGTCTGTGGTCTTAAAGACTTGAGTAAACAACTGGCCATCCAGCTCAGAAGCAAAAAAACCTACATGGAAGAAGCACACCAGACTGCGTGACCATGAGGTGCTGAAGGGATCCAGTGCCAGGCATCAATGAAGTAAAATTATATCATTATAAATAGGGGGGAGTACAGATTGGTGACCTAAAGCCCATCAATGGCAAAGTGACATCCTCTTACGGAGGGGTTGCAGGGAGGAGATGACAGTGTAGTAACAATGAAATATGCATCTTTCCTCTAGTTCTCAAATGTTTCCTCACACCCACTATCATGCTCCTGGTTCTACCAGACAACACTAACTGGAACGGGGGATGTATACTGGAGTCAGAAACATGGGGAATTTAGAATAGATATTCCCTCAGGACAAGTGATGGGAGTGGTGAAACTGGGAGGGTAGAGGGATGGTGGATCAGAAAGGGGGAACCAATTTCAGGGATCTACATATAACCTCCTCTCTGGGGCATGGCCAACAGGGAAGTGAGTGAAGGGACACACTGGACAGTGTACGATATGAAATAGCAATTTATAAATTATTAAAGGTTCATGGGGTGGAGGGAGGAAGGGAAATATGGGGAAGTGGAACTGGGAACCCAAGAGGAGGGAGGATGTATTGAGAGTGATGATGGCAATAGTGTGCAAATGAGATATGCATACAATTGTTGTATATATGGATTGTGAGGGGAGGTGCGTGAATATCCAATAAAATGATTCATTTCAAAAAAGGGGAGAGGGGAAAGAGACTTTTTTTAAGAGGAGTTTATATCAAAGGTTCAAGTGCAAAATGTTTGGAAATGTATGTGGCAACATGAGTGCAAATATGTTTGATACAAATGATGTTCTGATTGCTATAATAGCTGTAAGAGCCTCCAATAAAATTATTTTAAAAAATTTAAAAAAGACTTGAGCAAGACTTATTTTTCTTTTGATGCTAGTCTTATTAGTGTTCAAAATACATACTAATCCAAATGTTTATGAGATTACTTTTCTTTTCTTTTCTTTTCTTGTAAAACACTGGCATTACTCCTTTTATTTGTACTATTTTCTAAACATCCTTCGCAGACCACTGGTGAGTCTTGAGTTGCCTCTGAAGTCATCATTTCAAAAACAACGCGAAGATATCGAGGATCCCTGGTACTACAGTGGCTTAAGCATAAGGCAGCTAATTATATATTCTGATGTTCAAACCCACTGGCTACTATGCAAGAGCAAGGCGAAGTCTCCTGCTCCCATTGAGACATATAGGCTAAGACAACCTGGGAGCAATTCAACTAAAACCTATTAGGGTGCTGGGATTCAGAATCAACTCATTAGCAATGGACACTTTTGTGGTATGCTGAAAATTATGCAACTATTGCAAAAGTAATAGTGGATAAAATATTAGCAACCCTCACAGTGGCATGCCACATTATAAGTCATCACTGCTTTGTTTATTGTGCTCTAGCAGGAAAATACGTACATATCTACATGCATTCATATATATGCACACACATACATAACCAAGAAAAACAAGAACCATTCATATATCTGACACTCCTGATGAATAAATTGTCATTAATTTACATAATGTCTTTCCTTTAGAAACTGCCTCACATAGGTGCTGTGTGTAGCAAGATCGAAAGCACATAGATTTGACTTCTCCTGCATACTATAGTTATTTCCTAGTTTAGTCTATGTGATTGTTTGAGTTGTGAGAATGCTTGATTTATCTCTTTCAGACCACCATTGTTTTATGAAAAATTATCATTACATGAAACAATCAGGTCATTTATATTCAGGTATGAGTTGAAAACATTTTCTTGAAACCAATAAACTTGTCATTTTTTAAAAGGTGGGAAAGTATTTGCTGGAAATGATGAAATATAAGATGTCAAGTGAAAATTAGAACTTTGGAAACTTATATTCACTAATGTGAGCTTGATAGTTTCCTAATACCCAAAGACTTTTCTAATGAGACAAGTATAGTGAGTGATATTAATGAATGTGATACTAACCTAATTTTATGTCAACTTGAGGCTATATAAAAATGGGGGCAGTATCCAAGCTGTCAATCAGGTACCGGTCTGATTGTGCTTCCTTGTGAGCATGAACTTCTCGTAAAGGGTCCTAGGAACCCCCCACCCCACCCCACTCTCTGCCTTCACCTTTCCTGTATTCTGACCCTGAGAGCTGCCAGAACCCAGCCCTATCGCCACTGATGTTGTATTCAAGCTTCTTTGCATCCGCTGGCTTGTACTCTTCCTGCTTTCTGCATCATTGCCTATGGTTGAGTGAGTGTGTAGAAGGACTTATGGACTAGTACTTGACTTAGGGATTTGAGTTAGACTGAGCAGGGATGCTTTCCTGATACATTACTATTCCTTGATATCAAGCTCTTTCTTACACATATACGAATGCCACTGGATTTATTTCCCTAGTCAACCAGCCTAATGTAATTTGAAATATATCATCATCTGGAAGATTTGCATGACTTGGTAGATGAATATCTTCCAAATGACCAGAAAATAATGATATAATATTATGAATATCTAGGATATACTTTTAATTTTTAAAAGAGTTCAGTAAATTTTAATGTAAGATTACAAAAATGTTTATCTGATTTCAGAGACAGTATATTTCTGAATCTACTTATATATCACTTGTCGATTTTTGTTTAAGTATTAAAGAGAAATATCCATATCTATGTGAAAATTCTGTCAAAATATGTCTGTTTCCCAGCTACAAATCTGTGTGAGACCAATTTCCTTCAGATACACAAAGTCCAACAACATGCCTCCACAGAAGGACTGCAGAATCAGATTGAAATTAAGGCTTTCCTATATTAAGCTTGATACTCAAATCAAAAATAAAATAAACACACAACAGTGTAACAATCTAGTTTACTTTGAAGTTGATTCTGACACATGGTAATGATATAGGATAGAGTAAAACTGCACTAGGATATCCAAACCTGTAAATCTTTATGGAAGCTGATTGACAATGTTCTCCCAAGGAATGAATGGGGGTGGGGGGGAGGGAGGATTTCAAGCTTCCAACCTTTCAGTTCATAACCAAGTGCTTGCTTACCACGCAAGAAAAGCTAAAATTAACTCTCTTCTAATATTTTAAGCAAAAATAGGATTTTAAATAAAATTATATATTTAATTTGACTGATATAATTAGGCATTAAGTGAAGCAATACATGTTAAATGTTCAATTTTAATGTCTAATGTGGTAAATAAATGTTAGCCATTTTCCAATGCAAACTAAATTGTAGTAAACAAATCTTCATTTGTCCTCAATATTTTTAAGTATTTTTTCATTAAAACTTTAATTGAAGGGAATGCCAAAATTAATCACAGAATTTATTTGAAAATAATCTATGATTTGAGATTATGCTGATAACAAGTCAAGCACTACATTGACTTCAAGCAACATACCTCTAAAATTCAGTTCTCGTAAATTTAGTGGCATGCTAGAATACTGGTTTCCTAGTAAAGTTAGCCAGACAACATAGCCCTGATATTAATACAAGTTAATTAAACTTAACTATATTCTCCACAATCCTGGTTGTTTTAACACTCATCGGTGGTGTTATTTACAGTGTTACATTTCTGAGCTTTGTTGTTGTTTTTTATGGAGTGTTAGATGAAAATGAAATCCCTAATTTGCATATTTGCATATATTTGCATAGCATGCTTTAAAACCTTAATTCCAGTTTGGAAACTAAAAGAGAAAGAATGAATTAGCACAATTTACATTGATTATATTCATGGACAATATTCTGGCATAAGTTACTTAAATTTTGCTAATTGACTATGTGATAGAATTTGAAATTGAGTGTGATAGACATGAATAATACCGATGATCAGAGTAAACGTCAGAAGAAAGACTGCAAGTAAACTATATTAGGGAGCTTCAAAAAGTTTGTGGCAAAAAAGTTCCTTGTCATTTAATTCCCTTATACAAAGTTTGAAGCTCCCTCAAGATGACATTGGAAGGATAAGGGTTGTTATTTGGTAACAATGACATGGCTCTCATTGGAAGAGATTAATGAAAGTTTAGTCCCAATGGGCTAGAGATTAAAGATGCCACAAATACCCGATTTCCTGATGCTATAGCAGACCATTATCCCTGCTATGAAATGTGACTCTTCCCCTTAGTGCATTCCCTAGAGTCACAAGGGTTCAACAATTCACTAGCACATCTCACACAACTCACCCACCCTGAAAGTTGAGACTCACAGGGTTCCAGGTGTTGGTAGCCCCATTTAGTGCAGACAGCTAGTTGAAGAATCTTCCTCATTCATAACGCTGTCATAATCATTGAGATCAGGTCAGATGATGGCACCTCAAGCCCCAAATCAGAAGAGGTCAAGCAAGGACTGTCTAGTGTCAGGATACACAGCATGAGAGCAAAACATGGGAAAGTGAGGGCAGGTGTCCCTGGGCTGTGTGTGTGCTCAGTCAGGGAGAGCCTCCCACGATAGGAGGGTGACTGTACCACCAAGAAAATAAAACACGTGAATTGAGTCACGTCCTCTAATAAGTGGCCATGCAACACATATTAACCTCTATCATTTCATAGCAACATAACACATCAATTCCTGAGAAGTAGGATTGCATCCACAGGTGTAAAGGTTAAGATTTGCAATATTTCATAAAATAAGGGACTCTGTATAGAAGGGTCATATGAAGTAATTGGCATCTCATATAGTTATCTAAGGTGCAACAGAACAAAGCACTGCCTGATTCTGCACTGTCTTCACTATTGTGTTTCAGCCCACTGATGTCGAGGACAGAGAGATATTAAATAAGCAGAATGTAGAGAATAGGACATTCTTTATCTTCCTTAGTCCTACTGCTCAACAATATATATTTTAAATATTGAAAAATACACACACTCTTTGTACATTTGCATATAAATGTACCATATACTAATATAATGACATTCATTATTTTTTTATCACATACTTTAAGAATTAGCACCAGTGGGCATGAGTTAACATTGTGACAAGAGGTGTTGATGGTTTATTGCAGGGTTGTCATCTCTGACTTTAATACACTTTAAGTTTCTGCAATGATTGTGAAGGTCTAGTGAACTTTTCCCATTTGAGTTTATCAAAATTATCAAAAACCTTTAAAAGGCTGCTTGTATTAGTGAAAGCACATTTAAGACACAAACAAAATAATTGTTCATGCTAAAGAAATAGATTGCTTCAATCAAATATTACTTAAATTTAAGCTGTAGCTTACATTGTCTATAATAATGTATATTATCAGACAAATCCCTGAAAAGTAGGATTGCATCCACAGAAAAATCTCATGTTTGAAATTCTATAAATGTGTAAATTAGACAAGGTTGTGCTTAAGACATGAAGGAAAATAGTGATCCAAATTCATGAAGCCATGACATTGTTTTTAAGACTCCCACTTGACGACTGATTCACATAAAAGAATAAGGGTAATGCTGAGATGTTTAAGCAACACATATAAACAAGCATAATTTACATAAATCAAATTATTGAGGGAAAAGTTTGCAAGAACATTGTAAGTATATCTCCCTTAATTCACTATAGCAGCTAGTGACTTTCACATTGACAAATGGATCTTCAAACACAGCAATTATCCAACTCAAACCTCACCATCATTGAGTCAGTTCTGACTCAGAGCACTTCTGTTGGACAGTGTGACTGTTCCTATGGGCTTCTGCGCCTGTAAATCTTTATGGAGCTGAACATCTTTTTTTCTACTGATCAGTCATAGGTTTGAACTTCTGAGCTTTGTGGTTAGCAGCCCTACTTATAACCCACTATGTCACTCGTATCAGTATTGTGCTGTAGAAAGCAATTTTTCTTCCTTGCTAAACACTCCGGCCTCAGCAGACTAAGTCTCTTCACAGTCACTGCGCTGTCACACTGACTACATTCTTCCAGTTGTGTGATCTGGAAGAAGATTCCACGCTCAGCTTCCCGCTCCGACTTCTTCCTCTCACATTTAAATACGCTCACAGTCTCCTAAGGGTTATGTCAAATACTTTCAGTTGCTGTTGCAAGGTTGCCAGTTCAAATTCACCAGTGTTCAGCAAAGAACTTAAGAGTTTCTTCTCCCACTCAAATGTGCAGACTCAGAATCCCAAAGGGGCAGTTATCCTTTGTTTTATGGCATTAGAATGGATTCAATGGCAGTGAGGTTTGAGTGGGATAATTCTGTGTCTGAGGGAGTTGATTTTGATTGGTTTTTCATTCTGGCAGCTCATCGGTGCTATGTAAAAATTGCATTGAGGGACATATAGTTCTTGCAAACTTTACCATCAATGTTTTGATTTATGTAGATGCATTATCTTTATCTTTATATTGCCAGTAGAGTACTGCATTTTGGTTTATAAAGATGAAAAAGTATTATAGTTATGGATTGCCCAGTCCACTGAATAATTAATATCAGTAAATTGTGCACCTATAAAGATTAAATGATCAAATACCATGTGACAGATACATCTGTAATAAAAACAAAGAACCGCTGAGATGACTTATAGTCAACCAAGCACATTCTAAATTTTGGATTCTTAGAGAGTTTTCTTTGGGGTTAGGTGCCAGCAAGTTGGTTCTGGCCTATGTGGACCCTTTGCAGAATGACCACTCTCCGTTCTGGTGCCATCCTTGAGATTTATCCTATGCTGAGTCCAATGTGGCAGCCACTGTATCAGTCCATCTCATTGAAGGCCTTCCTCTTTTCCACCACCCTCCCACTTTCCCAAGCATGAGGTCCTTCCCCACGGACTGGTCTCTCCTGACAACATGTCCAACACGAAAGATCAAGTCTCACCATTCAAAAGTTACAGTCACAGAAGCTCACAGACACAATTCTGTCCCATATGTTGCTGTGAGTTGATATTGCCTCGATGGCAGTGAGTTTGGTTTCAGTTAGGGTCCTACCTCCTACTTCTTATTTTGTTCCTGGTTCTTAAAAGCTAGCCAAGAGTCTGCCATTCAAGGTATAATCAGACTCTATTTACTCCATGCAACAGAGGGAGAGTCAGGAAGAGGAGGTGGGCATGGAAAGCCTCCTTTGTCAAGAGACTGGAGATCTGGATGAAAACAAGACCAGGATTTTCTTAGAATCTCTCTTATCATCTGGTATGTGCTTACCAAGAAATATTTCCACTTTGCTCATCTCTATCAACAATCTCCATCCATCAAAATAAATTTTTAAACTTTCCATGAAATTTTTGCACTATACTTTTCACTTTCTTTTTTTCTAATACTTATTAAAATATTTTTGTATATACCAAACACAAAATATTAACTATAATATGCCCCTCCACTTGCTTATATTTTGACAATACTTCAATTTTATCCAGTGCTATGCTCTCAGGACTCCACAGGACATGGTAGATCTGTCCCTGTGAGTTTGCCAGACTATGATTCTTTAAGGGAGTATAAAGACTTGACTTTCTTTATGCCATATTTATAGAAAATTAATAAGCTACTATCTTCATTTAAATATTAACCTGCTTTAGGCTTCCCTTACTAATGGAATCACACATTGTATGACTTTTGTTGAATGGCTTCATATTCTTTTAAAAATCTCATAATATTCATTATTCATATGAATCTTTACAGAGATATTAGAAAGTTTGACACAAAGTAGCTACAGTTCATAACATGGGGGTGGATATGTCTGACTTCCTCCGTCTTCCCTGTCGGAACACAAGTCAGGGGGCAGAAAACCTTCGTGGTGCATTCTTCTTTACATATTCTGTCACCAACAATTCCTCCCACATCACTCTCCATTTATGCTGTTTGGTCATTCATTGCACTGGTCACACAGAACTCAGAGACTATATTCATGATTAAGGGCATCAGTTAATAGGTAACCCTGAATCAATATCTGAAAACATTATGGATACTACAATTGGTTCAGAAAAACACTTCTCAGTCAGTGATGAAGTCTGTCTGGTTTTCAGACCCTCAGTTCCAAGGTTCCTTCGCTCCTGCTACATGGGCCAGGAAGTCCTCCAACTTGTCTCTCTGTCAAGCTCATGGACCTTGGTCAGATGAGGAGGTGGTATCCCATAATCTCAGGGCTGCTTCTGTGAGCCTCTATGCCATAGTTTCTGGTACATCTAGTTTGGCCAGCCTTCACCGCTTTAGATAAAAATCTTGGAAGTAATCTTCCAAAAGTCCCAGGATTTCTCTCTGTGTCCCAGACGACTGATATGCAGATGGAATGGCTTTTTGGAGGTTTGGGGTTTGTGTTTTAGTCCATCATACCCCCAAGTAAAACTGGTACACTAGTATTACTGACCTTTTGGTCATCTTATAGGTGCCTGAAGATAATTAAGAGTGTGACTTTTTTTACACCCTCTACTAAGGGCAGAATTTAACCCCACTTTAATCTTGCAACTGAGAACTGCCCCCAAATGGGAACATAGGCATTAACATGTAGTTCAGAATTATAATACATCACAAAAGAGTTACAGCTAGAAGGGTCTTGTGAATTGACGACATCTCAGTGGCTTAGTGGGCCACATGTTGGAAGGTAATCTACAAGGTCAACAGTCCAAAAGATACAGCTCCTCCTCATGAGAAAAACAACTTCTCATACTCCTCTCATCAAGATTACAGTCTCTGACATGCAGGACAGTGCTAGCCTGTCCTGCAGGGTTCCTGTGGTTCAGAATCATAACAATGGCAGTGAATTTGAGAATTAAATAGATTGTCATTAATTAGATATACTTACAAAATCTTCTTCCTTGGGGCACGCTATTTTAAGCAAATGCTTATATACTGTCTGTGCTACTGCTAAGGCAAGGGACCTTTAGGGTGACTTAAAATTGCTATTAACTCAAAAGAGGGATGGCGATGATCAACCTATGGTATCTAAAATTCTGTAAAGTTGGCAAGATTGTTTTCTTAATGTTAAATTGTTTTATTTTTGTTATTGCTGAATTACAGTGGGCACTATTCATAACCTATTCTATATGCAATTGATACTATGCTTATTGTGTTCCAAGGCCTAGTCTACCTACCATACATCCACTGAATCTGTTAATGAGTATAATAGTCTCATGCTATCATTCTTATTTTTGGAAGACAAACACTAGAAGTGGGAGACTAAGCATTGTGCCTGAGACATTCCTGTTTCAGATAACACTAGATTCTCAAAACATATCACCAACAGCAAAAGCTCCATACACAGATTTTACTGGGACACAACCAGTAATAAGAGTATTTTGGGCTCCCAAACAAAACACTCTCAGGATCTATATGTTCCTTAAAAATTTGCCACCCATAGGAAAGAAGGCGTAATATTTCTCTGGTTGGCTGCTTAGTTACTTTCTGCTGTTTTTTTTTTTTTTTGGGGGGGGGTGGAGGTTTCTTTTTGGGGGCATCACTGCCCTCTGGTGGTGGGAGTAGGAGGCCCAGCCTTGCTGCTGAATTTGAACCTCCAACCCAGTGGGCCGCAGTCTTGCACACAATCACTACGCCACCGGGGATCAGCCCCTCTGCTGTTTTTTTTTTTTTTTTTTAAACAGGATGTCAGTATATCACCCAATAGTCATCATAAAGTCCCCCCCCCCCAAAAAAAAAACCAAAGAACTCCCCACTGTCACTCTGAAATATTGGTAGAATTAGAATTACATTTTCAACTTTAGAATAGTCTCAGAAATAGGGCATTATTTAATGGCCATCTCATTCGAAGTGGTATATAATGCTAATTGTTTCAATTGTTTTATTTTACATGATGAGATAAATCGCAATACTTTTATATGTTAGAGAATCTCTATGGCTGTGTCAGAACAATACATTATCATTTTTACTTTTATATCACAATATCTGCCATAGATAAACAAACTAAGAGATTTGTTGTGCTGTTTTCCAAAGACCACAGAAAATAGCACAGAACATACTTAGAATGTAATCTTTAAAAAAATATAAAATTAATTGAAATTAATGGGTTGATAGATGAAACAATCCAAAAAATTTTCTCAATCAAGGTGAGAATATCTTTAAAAATAATGTAATTTCAAAAATTGAAGTTATCTTATACTTTGAATATTCCAATCCTGAAAAAGATTATTACTAATTGTTTGTATAAAATGAGTAGGAATTGTGTTATTTTAAATTGTTTCAAGAGTCTCAGTGCAAGTTCAGAAGCCCTGACAGTGTAGTGGTTATTCCTTGGGCTACTAACTGTAAAGTCGGCAGTTCAAAACCAAAGATGGGCTTTCTACTCTCAGAGCGTGATGACCTTAGAAATCGACTATCTTGTCCTATAGCATACTATGCGGTGACATTGACTTGATGACAATGAGCTTTGTTTTTGGTCAAAACATCTTTATACATGTTGTTAGAATCATATAAGTCATAGATTAAAATCAAGGTCTATTAAATTGATAAAATGAGTATTTTGAATTAAAACAATATTACACAAAAGTATAGTAAAAAACCCAATGTGAAGAATTCTTTCTCTTTTTGCTCCAAATATTTGAATGCCTATTGCACAGTCTCTTCTAGGCAAAATCCATGTGACATTAACAATGGGATTCCTTGCTTCAGGTTATCTTTTGAATCCAATCTGAATTTCTGTCAGTTCACATTGTTGAATGATCGTCAATGATTGTGATAATAATAATATTGTTATAGTATACCCATACAACTTTGCAAACCATAGGGTAGCCATTTTAGCCTATTCGATAAGGTTGCTTTGAGTAACTAGAGCAGAGTGGGTTCATTCTGATTCCTTAATATCTAATGGCAGAAAATGCCTGTGAATCACTTCAAAGGTTCCAAGTGGAGTTTTTTTTTGCCAAAATTTACAGAAGGGAAAAACCGTCACCCTCAATGTATGTGGAAAATATTGAGCATTCTCAGATCCTATCAAGAAGCTACCAGTCTATGACATTACAACCTAAAATATCATTAGCCTACAGAGACACAATTCAAAGCCATGGAGTGGGCTGTTGCTGAGAGGCTGAGTATCCTATCTCCTAGGGAAGGCATTTGGTGATGTCACTTCCATGCTATTTGGGGCACTGTCTCCTTAGCAGTGTGCTGTAAAACCAAATAAGAAAGTTTGTTTCTCTCTTTCATTGTGTTCATATCATAAAAACATAAATTCTCTTTGGGTTTCATTCATTTAACAAAAATAGAAACTAAGATAATGTTTTTTTTGGTAAAAATTAAGTTGCTTAAAGTGAATTTCTGAACAAAGGGAATATCTATACTTTCCAAATGGAAGGTAAATATTGCACTTAGGTATTAACTCCAGTATCAGATCTTTTGATTGATATTATGCTTTAATTATACAAAGTAGCTATTTTTTGACTCACGCTAAATTTTACATAGATAGTTAATTAAGTTAAAATTATGTAGACCTGAATTTCCTTTAATACTATATTGGAAGATTTTGCTAGTGATCATAGGGTCCTTAATAAGCCCCGTTATTGAGTTTGGTCATTATAATTTTAGTATCTTTTTAAGATGTTGCAGTCCTTGGAAAATATGTGTTTCCTAAATTTACAACAACATTAAATTACTTTAAAACAGTAGCTATTTTAGATGTAAAATATGATGACTCTATTTATAAATCTATAATAAAGTGATTAAAATAAAACAATAATTGCAGAAAATTATTGGAATCAACATATGCTGAAGTATTTTAGGAAAACACTGGAAGAAAAAGTGTTTCTGACTAATTTAAATATAATAGAAAAAATACATATTCTATTATAGTATTCCACAACCTCTCATTGTCATTACAATTATTTAATCACTAGTTCTTATTATTGTTTTTATTAGGTGTTATTGTGTTCATTCTAACTCATAGTGATTCTATGAGTAAGATAAAGGGACATTACCCTGTCCTTAACCACACTTTCAATTGTTATGTTGTCCCTTGTTGCAACCCCAGGGTCAATCCATCATATTGGGGATCTTTATGTTTCTCATTGTCTGTGTTAGGTTGGGTTGTCTAGAGAAACAAATCCAGGGACACTTAGCTATGTACAAAAAAGATCGTTATAGCAAAAAGTCATCGTGTATGAAGAAAGTATTCCAAGCATGGCCCAACTCAAGTCCATGAGTCTAAACCTAGAGCCTATGGCCTTATTCAGACTCAGGTGATGCAATGATTAAGAGTGCAGGAAAGTCACAGGCTTTGTTTCCTAGAAGCAATCTAACTGTATTCCTCCAATATAGGTGTGTGTGTGTGTGTGTGTGTGTGTGTGTGTGTGTGTTTCAGGAAGTTTGTGGTATTTTCAATAGTATTTGCCAATGCTGTAGTCAAAATGCATCTATTCTTCTCTGGTCCTCCTTATTCCTGTCCAACTTTCACATGAATTGTAGTGATTAAAAATGCCTTGATTGCAGTTAGGTGTGCTTTGGTACACAAAGGCATACATTTGTTCCACAACCCTCTGAAGAAGTGGTTTGCAGCATATTTGCCAATGCAATATGGTTTCTTGACTTTGCGACTGCTTTCTTGGTTTCTTGACTGCTGCTCCATGGAATGCTGATTTTGCACTCAAGTATACTGAAAGTCTTAACAGCTTCAATCACATTCTCCATTTATCATGATGCTATGTATTAGCTCAGTTGTGATTATTATTATTATTATTAGACTTGAGTTGTGATTCATACTCCAGACTTTTATATTCATCCACCAGTGACAAAGAAAGGTTGTATCATGTGCATATCACAGCTTATTAATGAACCTCCCTTCAGTACTAATTCTGTGTTCTTTTCTCATATAGTTCAGCTTCACAGATTATGCAGCATTCAGATTAAATAAGTGGGAAGAAATTATACAACATTGATGCACAACTTTCTTTATTTTAAAACATAAAATATCCTCTTGTTCTGTTGGAATGTCTCTTGATCTATGTACAGGTTTCCACAGCACAATGAACTTCTCTGGAGAGTCCATTCTTTGAAATGTGATCCATAGTCTATTAAGATTTGAGGTAGAGTGTCTTTGCAATAGTCAGCAGGACACAAGTCAACATATTTTTGGTATTCACTGTTTTCAGTTAAGATCCATTTCTTGTGAGCAATGGCATTCCTTAAACCACATCCTCTTACAAATTCAGTTTGAATTTTGGCAGCTCCTGTCAATATTCTGCTGCGAACATTTTAAAGTTATATTCACCAAAATTTTATTTGCACGTGGTATTGATGATATTGTCCAATAATCTTCACATTTTTGTGGCATAACCTTTCTTTAGTGTGGACACAATTGTGTCCCAGTTCTTTGGGAAAGTAGCTGTCTTCCATATTTCTTGGCATAATCTAATGTGTGCTTCAAGTTCTCTACCCATTACTGAAATATTTCAACTTGAATTTCAATTTCTAGAATCTTGGTTTTGTCAAATAATTTAAATTCATTATGCATTCAATACCATTGGTTCTTGATCAGATTTTATCTCTTGAAATGGCTGAATATAAACTGTTTCTAAGATACCCACTTAGTGTTCCTTCCATCTTCTTCCTTCGTTAAACAGCATTTTGCCTGTAATATCCTTCAATAGTGCAAATCCTGTCTTGAATTATATGCAAGTATAATTTTCCCACACTCAGTGCTATGTGGTTTAGATAAAGAAAGGTATTTGTGAAGGTTGTGTTCTTCTACATTACTTAATCAAGATGAAGAAGGTTTCAAAAAGTTTGTGGAAAAGTTCCACAGTATTTTTTTAAGCAATGTTAACTATTTTCTCAGCAAATATTATTACATTTCTTCAAAAACAACACAGGTTCAACTTCAACAGTAAAAGGAAAGGCAACAAAACAAAACAAAAGCAGGAATTTATTTTCAAATGAAAAACCTGGAGTGGGAGAGGTGTATGTGGGCAAGGGGGGGGGGTACCCAGGGAGGGGCAATACTGGGCATCTTTCTGGTAAGACAGCCACATGAAGTAATTATTCTGAGAACTTCTCTAGCAGCGCATTTCACTGGTATACTGAGAGAGGCGAGAAATGCAGGTGCTTCTTGGTGAGACTGAAGGCAGCAATAGAGAACTTCTTCTAAGGACATCAGGAGCAGGTGTCAGTGCAGTTTGAGAGTGACTCTTGAACTTACTACGCTTCTTGCTACATCACCATACATGACAATCCCATACAACCTCGAGTCCCATCATCACTGCTATTGAGTTTTTTTTCATTAGGTACTGACAAATTTCTCTTACCAATATGTAAAAGGCATCTTCAACCCTGGCCAGGTCTTCAATCAACAGAATCCCATTTGGGCCAGTTCAAGTGCTTGCTTTGTGTCAACTGTTCTTGTGGGTAAATCACACTTGTTTCCTACCAGCACCATAGGTACATCATCTGAGTTTTTCACTGATTTAATCTGCTACCTTTAGAGGTTAATATCTGCAAATAATTTGCTATTATTGATGACAAATACATAGGGAAAGCCTTTGTCTGTCCTCACACACTGGTCTCTCAGGGCACTGTGCTCCTCTTGTCCAGCTGTGTCCAGTATGTCCAACAGGTTTCACCGTCTATAGTCTCCTGCTTTCGGTATGGATCCTCTAGGGTGGGGTCAGACTCGTCTACAAAGTGCTTCTGGATTAGCTGGGTTGTCAGAACGCTTTCCCCAACACCACCTGTTCCAACCACCACCAGTACTTGCTCATTTCACACCAGCAAGAACCTCAAGCCCTGCTGCCTCTGCACCGGACGGTTTCAGTCACCCAAGCAGGAAACTGTTGGAGATCCAGAACTGGCATGAACAGCGCTCACTAGGGAGCCGCACTTCCGGTCCCGCCCTAATCTTTAATTCCATTGTTCCATTAACTTCTTGAGTCACTGTCGTGCAGTGATGAAATACTCTGAGAAGCCAGACTACCTACACAAAGAAAATCACAGCATCAGGTTTTGAGAAAGGCTCATTAGAAACCTGCAATATGCAAATAAAATAATTCGGTGTCCTGAAAACAAGAAACAAACAAACAAAAAAAACAGAGCAAAGCGTTTGAGGGGCTTACTGAGGAGGATCAAAGACTACAGACTTCAGTATGGATTGTACCTCAATATGAAGACAACAGATTCATATGTACCTATAAATAATACGATAAATAGGGAAATTATGAAATTTTACTGCATTTCATCTCACATACCATATGTACTCAGGTCTGAGTCAACCTGGATATCAGCTGAGGCACCCAATTTTACTACAAAGACTGCATAAAAGTGTCCTGAAAAACTCGATTTATAATTTGAGTCCTGGTGTCGCAGCGGTTGTGTGTGAGACAGCAGCCCACAGGGTTGACACCTTAAACCCAGCAGCAGCTTTCCAAGAGCAAGGCTGGGCTTCCTACTCCCACCAGGGTAGTGATGCGGGAAAAAAATAACTCGACTTATACACTATTATATATGGTAATCAATGCTCATGGAAGCAGCAGCAAATAAATGATGGATAATAGTTCAATGAGTAAATATACTGAACAAGACTCCTCTAGAATATTAAAGACCAAAAATATCACTTGGAGAAATAAGCGATGTATGACCCAAGCTTTCAGTTTCCTTATATGCTTGTGAAAGTTGGACAATGATTAAGGAATAAAAATTGATGCAATTGAATTATGGTGTTCACAAAGAATATTAACTATCTCATTGAATATAAGAAGAATACATTTTTCATGGAAGAAGCAAAGTAGAAATGCTTCTTAGAAGCAAATATAGTAAATAAATCTATCTTTCCTTTAGATATATTATTATATATAAGAGGGATAATTGCTTGGAAAAAGATATTCCTGATAATGTTTGGAATAAGCATGAAAGAGTATGGTTTTCAATAAGATGGCCTTACATAGTGGCTTCAACTCTGGGTTTAAACATAAAAGCTTTTGTAGGGATGATGGGGTCCAGGCTTTGTTATAATATTGTGTGGTGATGGAGATCAAAGATTTCAGACTGCTTATGAATTATAACTCATTTTAAAGATGACAAAATCCTCACAGCTGAACTTACAGGTAATATCATGGTAACTGGAAGTAAGATTGAAGTTGCTAAAACTGTTTACTTGCTTGTATCTACAGTCAATGCTCATGGATGAAGTAGTCAAGACATAAACAATGTGCTGCACAGGGTAAATCTGCTTTATAAGACCTCTTAAAGTGCTCAAAAGAAAAATCAAGAATGTTACTTTGAGGTATTTTCAACTTCAGTTTATTTTCTATTGTTTCATATGTATGTAAAAGTTGAGCATTGGATCAAGAAGACTAAGGTGAATAGATATATTCAATGTGAAAGTCCCATGGACTGCCCAAAACACAAACAAATCAGTTTTGAACTAAGAGCAGAGTCCTTCTTACAGGCGAAGGCAGTGAGACTTTGTCTTACACACTTTGGGCACATTATCAGGAGAAATCAATCCCCTGTAGAGAGCCTCGTGCTTGGTTAAAGCAGAGGCGCCTTGGAGAAGAGGAAGTTCCTCGGAGAGATGGGTTGAAAGAGTGGCTCACACAAGCATAGCAACAATTGTGAGGGTGTCAAGGAGCTGGCAGTGCTTTTGTTTTATTATTCACAGGGTCCCCATGTGTGGGAAGCAACTCAACGGTATGTAACAATAGCAACATGGCGCTGGTCCACCCTGCCCTACAAAGTCACTGAGTCAGAATCAATTGGGTGGCTGTGCATCAGATATCGGCCTGTATAAAGCCCTTGGATTGTTTGGGTTGTTCAAATGCACAATTGCTCGTGCTCGCTTACTAGCTCATTCAGAGTGCAAGTCAATTAAAGGTGTAACAACAATACCTACCTCCCTTTCTTATATTGAGTCAAGGCTTCAGTAGAGAGTAGACTTACTCTTCTGGATTTCTGTGGAAGTAAATCTTCAGGAACAGAAATTCTTCCAGCCTCAGAGTTCTTAGGGATTTTGAACTGCTGACGTTGTGTTTAGCAGCCCAACTTGTAATTGCTCAGCTTCTCTCTGAAAGGTTGGTGGTACACGATGACTCAGAGTTAAATTCACAAGACGTCAACTAATAACAACAGTGTACATAACGCTTCATATGAAAACATAGCTGTTAATGTCAAGGTAGCTACAAAATAAGTCTATTGATTTAATATGTGTATATATTGTCATAAATATTTTCAGGTAATATTAAAAACTCAACCCTTTTCATAACTATAAGAAAAATATTAAATTATTCAGATAATTGCCCCTACTTTTGTTTTGCTTTGTTATTAAACCAGCTAGAAGTCATGGCATATCTTATTTTCTAAAAAGAAAAAAATCTGTCGCTATGGACATAGATAAGCACTTCTGTGTCATATTTTATTTATGACTATAGTATTTATGTTGCTTTAAAATATATTGAATCAGCAAAGTACAAATTATAAAAAGTATTTTCTACCTCTGGTTTGCTTCAATTTATACATTTAATTGGACTACCTGGTTTTGTAAGATTAAAACTTTCCACAAGTCATAACAAGGAGAAACAAAATTTTGAAGCCAGATGTAAGAGCCTCACTGTTTCTCGCAAATTTATTTAAATGTATGCTTTAACTTGTGAATGCAGTTATTGAATATGTGCTTTAACTACTTTAATGTAGTTATTGAAATTTTTTAAAAAGCACAGTAAATCAACTTGAGACCCCAGTCTGGACTGATATTTGTTTGGAAAAGTCTGGATAGTTAGATTAATGTCATATTTATGAAAATATTTGGCCTCTGACACGTTAATTTAATAATAGTAACTGTCTTTCTAAGTATGGTATATAAGCCAACATACACAAAATCTGAAATACATCCAAGTAAAATATTATTTTAACAGCACTAATGTCTGTTTGCATTTTCTACAGGTAGACTTCTAGGTTTCAAATTGGATTTTTAGATCAGGTTACATAGGCTAATAGTTATAGTCATAAATCTACTTTGATTGCTCATTTGGCTTTTTTTTAAGTGTGCTAAAAAACACCACTCAGAATAAATGATATAAAATCAACATATGTTACCATCCAGTGTAGAAATATAATTCCAACCGAGGTTGACAAAGTCATGCAATAATATAAACTGATATATAAGAGATATCAATTAAATATTTAAATGTTTTATATCAATTAAAATATTTTTCATGAATTCATTAAATTTTTTTACAAAAAGTCTGCTTTGCTCAAAACAAAATATTTATTTCCATTTTCTTTCAAAACAGTAGTGGAACTAAAGTTTTTTGGAAATAATATTTCATGCTCTACTTTTTCCAAATCTAAATTTATAAGGTTTTTACTTAAATTTTCTTCAGTGGTCCCTTATTTATATGGCATTAGATATTTTCTTTTAGAGACAATGAAAATATTAATTCCAATTAAAAATATATCTTAAATTTGAAGATAAGACTTTAATGAAACATTAACACCTCCACCTTCCCCATCTAATTTCCTATTATGTAATAATAACATGATTTTTAACTTCAGATTTAGCACTGTAAAAAACTGGAATATATTTTTAATATTTTCAAAAGGGTTAAATCTCTCACAATTATTCTGGTTTAATAATATCACCAGTAAAATGATGGATTAAGATGATTTCCTTATGATATGCACTAGCAGTTGCAGACTCTTATAACAATTCAAAATCTGTCCTTTTGTGCTTCTTACAATATAAACCCAATTTCTTCCTCAAGACTTCACATTTCATCATTCACAGTTGGATATATGTATGTACTTCTGCCCCAATCTAGCTAATTATTTCCTATTCAATATATATGATACCTATTTCTTGAGTTTACAGAATGCTAAAGCCCTTGCAACTCACCTGAAATTTCAATTACTTTGTGTTTGGGGTGATGGCAAGAAAATATTCAGGAGATTTACTATCTTTATGGACTGGAATGATTAGATTAGATTTAGCATTTGGTCAGTGAGTGCAGTCACATTTTTCAGTATGATGTGCGTGGCTGCTAGATGGGATTACATTTTCATTGAAAGACCTGTTGTGAGAACCATTTATCAAGGTTTAATCATTTATTAAAGTGGATGCACTTACTACCTACATTTGTTGCCATTCCTATAGCCTTCCTGCCTGAAGCTAGAAGTGGCATAAAGAAGAATCATAATTTCACAGAAACTTGAGAATAACTTCTGTTTTATTGATGTAATTTCCCATGTGCTTAAGGCTAGATTAAATAGATTAAGTAGAAAAATACTTTGTCTTCTCTTCACCAACCAGATTTTTCTTCATCACCATTGGACATTTAACACCAAACCAGAATAGAAGGGTCTCTTGCTGCAGTGTTTAGGATAAAAAAAAACAACTATTAAAAACAAAAAGAAAGTAGAAGGTCCCTCACTCTCTAATAGCAAAATGTAATACACAGCTATGCTAATCAAAACAGCTTAGTGTTTGCATGACAAAAGATATGGAAAACAATGGAAAAACAGAAGAGAGAACCCAGAAATACATACAAGCACCTACAGACACTTGATTTTTCATAAAATCTAAACCACATTAAATGGGGGAAGAGAGGTTTTTCAGCAAATGTTGGAAAACTTGGATCTCCACTGATAAGAGAATGAAATAATATGGATTAAAGACTTCACCATAAACTCTAGAACTATGTCTCGCACCATTGTTTTTTTTTTTTTTGTCTAGCATCATTTTTTTAAAAAGTGGAAACTAATACAAGGCAGAAATATACTACCAAATACAAAAATATACACACACACTACTGAAGACAAAATAAATAACTAGAAGTCTCCTGAAAATACAGCATTTGTATGTATCAGATGAGTAAAACGAGAACCTACAGATTGGGACAAAATTGTTGGCTATGACATAAAAGATAAAAGTCCATTAAAATAATTATAGAAACCCAGGGTACCTTAACAAGAAAAACACAAATAATTTAATCAAAAGTGGGTAGAATACATGAATAAACATCTCAATAAATATGACATCCAGGTATACAAGAGTTATTTGAAGAAATGCTCAAAATCATTAGTCATAAAATAAATGCAAAATAAAACAGTGATGAGATATCATCTCAAACAGACACTGACAGCAAAATTTAAAACTAGAGCAGGAAATAGCACATGCTGAGCGGATGTAAAGATTGGAATACTTATACACTGTTGGTGAGATTGTAGTATTGTGCGGTCACTAAAGAAAACAACATAGCACAGCCTTAAAAATGCCAAAAGCAATATCACATGACCCTGAAATTGTTCTACTTAGTATATAGATCAAATAAAAATACAAATAGACATGTGCACAACCATGTTTATCACAAATTGGCTGCATTGGACATGAAGGACTCAGGGGAGGACAGTTAGAACGTCATTCATGAGCAAAGCAAAAAGTCATTGAAAAGATGAATGAGGATGTCAGAAAAGACTCTGAAACCTGCTCTTATTTATATAGAGTAACTAAAGCAAAATTTTAAATATATATATGTATATATATATATATATGTAGCAAAAGAATTGAACAAAAAGGTTTGAAGGGAAATTTGGGAGAACAAAGTAAAATTTTATAATGAAATGTGCAAAGAAAGAGAGTTACTAAACCAAAGAGAAAGAACATACTCAGCATACACAGTATAACTTAAATTGAATAAACTCAAGAAAAAAAACCCTCAAGCCTCCTGTTGTACTATGAGAAAATTATATGGGCAAAATGTTGAATAATATAGGAATCATCAAAAGAGGGTGGAAAGTCATGAGTCTCTTTACCAAGAAGAACTAGTTGACATTCCACTATTTCAGGAGGTAGCATATGAGCAAGAAGCAATTGTGCTGAAGAAAGAAATACAAGCTGCAGTGAAAACAGTAGGCCCAAACAATGAAATACCAACATGAAAACTGTCAACAAGCTCATGAAGCACTGGAAACATTAACTTGTTAATGTCAGGAAAGTAGGAAGATCCTGACGGAGAGGGATCCATGTTTTACCTATTCCAAAGAAAGATGACCCAACAGAATGTTCAAAGCATAATCCGATATCATCAATATGTGTATATACAATTTTTCTGAACACTACACAATGAAAATTGCAAGAGTACATTGACAAGAAACTGCAAAGGAAGATATAGTACAAAGGATATCACTGTTGACATGAGATGAATCTTGGCTGAAAGTAGAGAACACCACAAAGATGCTTACTTGTATATATTCGTTAACTACCCCAAGTTATTTGATTGAATGGATCATTAAAAAACTGTGGAGAAGGGCTGAGCCCCGGTGGCGTAGTGGTTGTGTGCAGGACTGCGGCCCACTGGGATGGAGGTTCGATTCCAGCTCCACGGAGCAAAGGCTGGGCCTCCTACTCCCACCACCTGAGGGCAGTGATGCCAAAAACAAACAAACAAACAAACAAAAACTGTGGAGAGCCTTGAAAAGAATAGGAAATTCCAGGATACACAGTTATTCTTTTCATGAAATAGCATATGAAAAAGAACCAATGGTGTGGAAGGAAGTTAAAATTGCACCAAATTTATTAGATGAACTCATGGCTCCAAGAATTGACAGAATAGTCTTTGAAGTGTTTCAGAAAGCTGAGGAAGCACTGGAAGCACTCACTTGCCTTGTCCAGGAAATTTGGAAGACCAATGGACTGGAAGAGATCCATATGTGTGCCTTTTGCAAAGAAAGGTGATGTAATAAAATGCTCAAACTATAGAACGATAGCATTGATAGTGCACACATGTAAAATTTTGTTTCAGATCATCCAACAATATTTGTAGTAGTACATTGAGGGGAACTGAAAAATCAAGACCAGATTCAGAAGAGAATGTGGATCAAGAGATATCATTGTTGATGTAAGATGGATATTGACTCAAAGCAGAGACTAACAGGAAGATGTTTACTTGTGTTTCATTGACTATGCCAAGGAATTTAACTATGTGGACCACAATAAACTATGAATAAACTTGACAAGAATGAGAATTTCAGAACAGTTCATTGTCTTCATTTGGAACTTGTATGCGGATCAATAGAAACTTTGGGGAACAAAATAAGAGAAATGTGCATGGTTTAAAAATCAAGAAAAAGAGGAGTCATGGTTTTATTCTCTCACCATATTCATTCAATTTATTTGTTAAGCAAATCATCAGAGAAACTGGATTATAATAGCAAGTCATCAAATTGGAGGAAGATGATTAACCACCCATGGAATGCACTTGGCACAATTTTGCTTGCTGAAACTCTTTCTGATGAAGTTCAAAGGTTTGTATTTTTCAGTATGGATTTCAACTCATTAAAAAGAAGACCCAAATCCTCAAAACTGAATCAGTAGTTCCTGATGTATGAAGACAAGTTTGAAGTTGCCAAGGTTTTTCCCTTTCTCGGATCCACAATCAACACTGATGTTACATTCACAATCCACAACCCATGCAGCAGTCAAAGAATAGGTATGTGTGCTTCACATGACCTCTTTAGATTATTGTTGAGCAACGAGGTCAATTTTTGGACTGAAGTGCACCTGACCCAACTTATGGCATTCTCCTTTGCATCCTAAGCATGTAAAACTTGGAGACTGACGAGGGAAGACTACAGGAAAAACAGATTCATTTGAATGATGGACTGAGGAAGAGTGTTGAAAGTACCATGCATGGCTTGCTAAAGGGGCAAACTGATCTGGACTCAAGGAAGACCACAGAGGCAAGGATCACAAGACTTTGTCTTACATGCTTTGGGCATAATGTCATAGAGACCAGTCTTTGGAGAAGGACATTATGCTTACAAATACGGAGAAGTGGCAAAAGCGATGACCTGACACAGTCTCTGTCTCTATAGGCTGAGGCACAGGAACAATGGTGGAAATGGGGCAGACATGTGCAGTGTTGTGTCCTGTCGTGTATAGAGTCACTGTGGGTTTGAGCCAACCTGATGGAACCGAAGAACCACAACTACAACCGCAACTGAACACTGAGATGCACCTGACCTATGCCATGATCTTTTCAATTGCCTCATGGGAAAGTTAGTCATTAAAAGGGAAGGAAGAAGGTGACCTTATGTGTTCAAATTCTGGTGTGAGCAAAAAATTTTGAAAGGACTAAAGACTGCTAGAAGAACAAACAACCGCGTCTTATAAGTTGTCCAGTCAGGATGAACCTTAGAGGCAAGCCTAGGGAAAGTTCATTTCACTCACATCGGACATGCTGAAAGACAGACCATTCTTTAGACAAGGACACCATCCTTGGTCAAGTAGAGTGGCAGCGAATATCGGAAGGCCCACCGTAAGGTGAATCGCCACAGTGGCTAAAAGAATGGGCTCAAACATAAGACATTGAAGTGTGGTGCAGGGCTGGTAGTGCTTCCTTCTACGTCAAACGGTAACTATAAGGCAGGGCCCCCTCCCTGGCACCCAACACCACAGAAATCACTGTGAGGCAGGAGTCCCGAGGACACTGCACCTTATGTGTTGTGCTGCTGACCATGAAAGAGCAGGTCAAAGCCACCAGGCCCTCTGGTATCCCTATGGTGATTGGCATCCTCAGAAATCCAAATGAACAGGCATAACTTGTCCTACGGGCTCACTGCAGAAGTGAGTCAATGGCCTTGCTCTTGTTCCTCTGTTTTAAGCACGGTAACTAATTTAAGGAGGGAGCCTTGATGGGGCAAGGGTTGGATCCTAAACTGCTAGTGCCAAGCTGGGCTGCTGCAATTGATTTCTAAAAGTGTTACAGCCTTGGGAGCTCTATGGTGCAGATCTACTTAGACCGAGGGGATCGCTAAGGGCCTGGCATTGCTTATCACTTGATGGGACTCATTAGGTATTATTAAGCAGATTGAAAAAGGCACAATGCCATACAGTAGACAGAATAATAACAGAATTCATTATGCTTTTCTTTGAGTTTAAGATACTAGAAGCATATGCATAGAAGCATTTCTTATTTAACAAAAAGTGAAATACCCAAGATCTGCCTATTTGGCAAAACCAGAAAGATTAGAAATCTTTTCATTCATGTTTTATTATTTTTCACTTTTTGTGTGTGAGAAATAAAGAAGGTAAGGTAATTGGCGGAGGAGATGGGGACCTGAGTTATTTTATGGTTGTCATAGACTCTCTCCATTCAAGGAAGCATAATTTCTTCCTGGAAGGAAGCAGATTGCATGCCTCAGGCTGGGCATAAATCAAACAGAAATGCTACGGCCTAGACTGAAATTTTATAAACTATCATGTTGCGGAAAATAGAGTTAAGCTGTAATCTATGATGCAGTTACCATCCCTCTAAGGAATAATTGAGTAATGAGAAAGCAGCTCAAAGGAGCATTGGGTGTTGTGATCTCTTGGCATCTCTAGAGACTGGCTGGTGTTCAAGGTGAATGACCTTGGGGATGCTCCACAGTGTCTTTTACATTACAAAGGCTACTTAGGCAGGTTTCCGTAAAGCCTATGTAAATCTCTTTCATAGCATGTGCAAACATGATAATTAGATGATGGGATTTTCTACCACCTAATAATATTTAACTTAACAACTTTGGAAATTTTATGACATATTTCTTAGCAGGGTTTATTTTTTTAAAGGCAATTTTGTCACAATCTGCTATAATGGAATTAATTTTAACCAAGTATATATATATATATGTATATGTGTATTATATGTGTATATATATATACTTGGTTAAATATTTATATTTATTTACTTATTGGTTATAAATATAGACTTGTATAGATATATACAAGTATATATAGATATACAAGTATATATGATATATATATATCCATAGTTTAGATTGTTAGAAATCAAAATGATCACTATGAATCATTTCTAGCAAGCTGATCTGCTAGGATTGTATTAAGTGATGATTTTTACAAGTTTTTTGACCAGTATAGGCATCCAAAAGACCATTCATTCTCAATTGTCCCATTTGTTAAGTGAGTATCCTCTTTGCCTGTTCTGTGATGCCTCCCATCTGACTTATTTCACAGTCATCTGGCAACTCCACCTCGGGTCAGCCAGAGAAAAGGGAATGAGGGACCTTTTAAATCAGTCAATTTCATTGTTCAATACCAGTATATTTTTTAATTCTTCTCAGGTCATTGGAGGATAGTTTGAAATCATTTTCTACACTCAAATATTATATTGATATTACCTTTCTCATATCCATATTGTATCACTTAAAATTACAAATATTTTTCACTTCTGACAACCTGAAAAAAGATTGTGGAATATTAATGACACATTTTCTATTTTGTACAAAGTACACTATATTTTATGAAAAACAACAAAAATTCACTTTTTTTATTCTGTCTTAATTTCTAGCTGAATGTTTATTGTAAAATTAAGTACATGCACTGCTAGGATTGAAAAATAATAGAATATATTATTTGCAATGCTCTATTAAATTTAATTTCCTAGATGAAGTAAAAGTTAATTTACATAGTTGTGTATTATTCCAGAATGTCTTTGCGTCTTTATTTGTCTTTTTTTCTCAAATAAGAGCTGTTATTTATTCTGTTCTGCAATCTGATTAATAGAATAATAAATTACCATAATTCCATGTTGCCATTCTTTAAAACCATTAAACAATATTGCTCTACTTACATATATAAAATACACTTAACCAGTCTAAAAATAAGGAAAACAGAAGTTAATGTGTCAGATGTCTACACTTATGTTTCAAAATTATTATTATTTTCTATCCATCACTTATCAATGTATCTATTTATTGATAGTAATAAAGGTCTATATTTTGGAAAAATTTCCATAAATAAAAAGTAGAGTCTATAACTATGGTCATTTGACTTTATTTTAGAGATACAGTCACATTATCCACAAAATATTAACATTTTTGTTTCATTTGCTATATTTCTATTCTAGGCCAAACATAATGATAAAAATTTAAAAAGTCGATTGCTAATAATGCTATTGTTCTTGGATGCCCCGGGGACCCTTCCCAGCTCAGAGTGACACCATGTAACAGAGTAGAAATGCCCCAAAGGAGGTTAACTAAACTCTGTGGAAGTAGATCACCAGGTCTTTCTGCCATGAAACTGCTGAATGAGTTAGCTTTGATAACCTTCAGTCTAGTTATCAGACACAAACCATCTGTGCAACTCGAGCTCTTTAACAATATGATAAATGAATGGAAAAATAAGCAACTATCTATCTATGCTACAACCATTTTGAAGTGCCCACCTCTATGGACAAATGTGCTGGTCCATAGTGGGCCGTGTTGGGCTGCTACCTGCAACATCAGCAGTTCCAAACCACCAGTTCCTGGGAGGGAAAAAGGTAAGAATAGCTACTCTCAAAGGATTAAAATCTTGGAAAACAATGGGGGTAGTTGTACTCTGCCCTGTTGGATCAGTATTATTTGAAATTCACCTGGTGGCAGTGAGTTTTGTGTGAGTTTATCTCTGCCTATATATTGATTATCACTTTTGGTAGAAAATTAACCCCTAATTTTGAAGTATCAAATACTTGCTTGCCAGACCTTACATGAAGAAATATTGTATGTTACTGACAAGTAACCTTTAGTTGTGTCAAGGTGGACCATAACCACATGGCCTGTAAATCTTTATGAAGGATGATAAGATGACCCAGATGCATATGTGTGTAAAGGGAAGCAAATGAATACCCAGAATTCTAAGAGTTGTAATTTATTATCAAAAGCAGGAATTGATTTAACCATTTATTTGTTAAAGCAGATAATAAGCATCAACCTGCCCAAAGTGTTTTAGATTGTGATAGAATTCACACTGAACCTATTTTATGAAGACATTACCTAAACTGAGGATCAAGGGATTGATAGAAATGTTTCAACATCTGATGAAGTGCAGGAAGCACTTACTCATCTCTGGAGAGAAATCTGAGAGTTTGCTATGTAGCCAACTGACCAGAGGAGATCGATATTTTTTTCAATTTCAAAGCAAGCTAGCCCAACAGGATGCATAAATTATCAAACAGTAGCACTAACTCTATATACAAGTAAAATTATTTTGCTGAAGATCAATCCATGTTTTCAGTGGTACTCAGACAAGGTGCTGGGTTCAGAAGAGACAGTGACATGAAGGATTTCTCTGCTGACAACAGACACTTCTTGGCTAAAAGCAGAACACCTCTTTGTGCTCATCCACAACCTGTACATGGACAAAGAGCCAGTCATTCAAAGTGAACAAGGGAAGAGTACTTGCTTTAAACCCATGAACGAAATGAATTAGAGCTGCATTTTTTCATGATATTAGTTTAATTTGTACAAAGAACAAATATTCCAAGAAGTTGAACTATATGGAGAAGAATAAAGTATTAGGATTAGGTAAAAGCTTTTTATGAAGCTACGAATGCAGATGACACATCCTTGCTTGCAGAAAATGAGGATGACTTGAAGCATTTGGTGATGAAAATCAAGCATGCAGCCTTTATTATTCATTACCATTTACTGTAAATAAATTTAAGACTCCTCAAAACTGCGTGAAATGTGAGAAATCCTCAAAATTCAAGACAATGTGAAAGGGAAAAGGGCCAGATCAGAACTGAAGAGTATGTTGGGTAAGGTTTACTAAGGAGATTCTCTTAATATAGAGAGGATAGTCCTTTCTACATTATTATGATGTGGGGAAAGAGGGGGAATTCTTGTTGTAATTTCTTGGAATCCTTTTATAATCACCAATTTAGTTTTCAACTTTCCTAAATGTCTTCTTTATTAAGTCCCTGTGATTATGCCTTTTGAGAAAATATCTCAAGATAGTCCCATTGAAATACAAAAAACAGAAACAGTTTTCATAACTGAGCTGACCTTTGTCTTGAAGTCATCTTTGCAACCTTCTGTAATCTACCTGATGGGTCTAAAATGATTGTTTTATATAGAGCAGCATTCTTGTGAGCTTCTGGAAAGTTTCGGTGATTTGGGAAGGCATCATTTGAAATTATCAGCCCTCTTTCCAAAACCCTAGCACTTTTTTCATGTATTCCTTAGTGTTTAAATGTATTTGAAATTAAAAATTCCTAAAGGAAAATAGAAGAATTTATAAATCCAAGTTCTGCTCCTGGCAAATAATATGAAAAGATCAAAACAGAAACAGCAGCTAAGGGTAAGAAAAAGAAAGGAGTCAAGTGGAGACTCCACTCACCTGCACAAAGATTGACTCTAACTCTTAAATGAAATTCCCTACAAATACTAAACATTCGTTTATCTTGGAATTCGTACTACTTACTCCATCCCATACTTCTCTTCACCCACAATGTCCAGCATTCAATAAAAATGTATGACATATGAAATAAAAAAAATATACTCAATATCTCATAGATAAAATGTCAATTAAAAGGGCACATAGATAACATGTGTTACAATAATCAGGCATCACCTTAACATTAACAATGATAAATATATCAAAAACTTTGGGTGCAAAATATGTTCAATATGTGTGGATAGCTGAAAATGTCACAGAATTATACACACTATTTAAAACAGAAAAAAAATATGGGCAAAGGGAAAATACTAGATGTGAAAAGTACAATGTCAGAAAGGACAATTTTGTTTCTTGACAGGGATATATATATATATATATTTATATATATATATATATATATATATATATATATATATATATATATTCCTCTTTTCAGAAATAGATCCTTCTTAGATGATCTCCCAATAGCTTTCCCCTAACTTTGACCTGCATTGGAGAGATTTCAGCATCTGGAAACAGTCTTCAGACAATTGAACACATATTCCAGCAGATAGAACCTTCTAATAGGCTTCCCCTAAGGAATTCTGGTGGCATTGTAGTTGCGCGTTGTTGAGCTACTAACCGCAATATCAACAGCTCAAAAACGCATGCTACTTCGTGGACAAAGATGAGACTTGAAACTTGCCTAATGAGTTAAATCTTGGAAACTCATGGGGGCATTTATACCCTACCCTATAGGGTCACGGTGAGTGGCAATCGAATCTATGGATATAGAAGTGGAGTCTTTCTCTGCCCTTGTAATTTTGTTAATTCTGACCAACTAAGAACAATGAGATTTGCAAGAGTCCAAAACCCTAACTAAGCAAACCTTCCTCTGAGACAATCCTTAACACACCATCTCTCACTGCTTGCATTCTCTCCAAGCTCCGTCATGGATACCGATTTATTATGCAAAGCTCAGCTTAAATATCATCTTATCAAGAAATCATTTGTTCATTGACCCAAGATTGAGAAACTCTCAATTATTTGCCCCTAAATTACATAGTTCTTGATTTTGCAGCATTGCGAATCTAAATCATGCTAATGTTTCTGTTTATGCATGTTTTACCATGACTTAAAATAATGGAAATACTTTTAATATGTAGTCCTCAGATTTACCCATATGCATTATGTATACTAAAAGCTAAATGAAACATAAGTACTGAAGAAAAGAGATGGGGCAGTATGTGATTTGTATATAACATCTCCTAAATTACTCATATATTAATCATCTGTTATATTTTGTACTATAAATCTGTAGTAGATGCTAGTAGTGTCTAGTTCATTTGTTCTTTTCTCTTCTTGCTGAAGTTCAATTTTTTTATGTGATTGGTTATATCTGCTGGAATATGTGTTTAATTGAAGGCTCTCTCCAGGTGCTGAAATCTCTTTGATGCAGGTTAAAATAAGTTGGTTAGCCTGCTCTTCATGTAGTCCTCAAGCGATAGCTGACAGGAGATCCTGTCTACAGTCCTCAATGACTTCTTCCCCCAGGTAGAATAACTTTCACATTTACCATTGACTTTGCTTCCCTCAGATACCCAGCAGAATTTGCCTCTGCCTACCCACAGCAGTAATTTGCTTGGTAGTACAATTTTCATTGGCCTTCATCTCTTCTTTAGTAGCAATTAGCTTTCATTTTTCAAATAAACTATTGAAATCCTTATCTCATTTTATGCTTCTTAGAGAACCTAAAATAAGGCAAATACTCATGTAAGTCTGTCTACACTATAATTTGTATTTTATCATAGACCTTTTGGACAACGGCTGTCCAGATTGAATGCATTAAATAACCTGTCGTAACTAGAAGTCACTTGACAGGAAAAATGTATCTTTTGCCCATCAGAACACTTTCACCTAGAAAAGATATAAATATAGATGTATACATATATATATAAATGCACTTATCAACAGCAAAACACTTCATTGAAACCACTCAGAGAAATAACAAGGTCAAATGTCATAATTGTCAACTCTTAAAATCCACAGGTATTTAATGATAAAAAAATGAGGCTATGTTTAAAAGCTTCATAAACATGGAAATGGTTACGTCGTCAGCTAGCTGTCTGCTAAGTCACATCATCCCTATGTCTTTTTCTTTAAATACCAAATCCTTTTGTGACATTTAGTCTGCACTGTAATTTTAAGGTCAGTAATCTAACTGGCCCAAGTTTCTATTATTGGGGGGTAGCATCCAAGTTAAATCCACACTTGTACAAGTATAGAAAGGGGAAGAGCTGTGCTTGTTGACGTGGCGCAGGCTTAGCAGATTTATTGAGATGCTTCTTGTGGGCCACATCGCTGACTGTATGAGACACCTAGGAACTTCTTTTGGGCCTCCCTGTTTTAGCCATTATCCTGATCCCCTCCCATCTCACACATGAGACAGAGTCACTTTTGAATCAGAAAGAGATAATAAAAACATTTCCTTTCTAAAGTTTAAGTTCTAAACTTCATGACGTCTACAGCAGGATGATAAATTATAATGTAGGCTTCTTCAGGTTGTAGGCAAATTGAGATCTTTTTCCTAAGTAATGCACATGAAAATTTTTTTTACTAATGTATTATTGTTTTGTTCTTTCTTTTGATTTCTTTAACCATTAAGCTTCATTCTGCTTTAATTTAATCCACTTCTGACTTTTCTAAAGTAACTATTCACTCTGAAATGCTCACTCTAAATTTTGATAGCTATTTCCTTTCTTGATTTTTTTTTTCCTGTGCAAGGAACAGTTCTGAGATGGATGTAGACACTTGGTTATGTAGTAATGACCTTTCTTTCTTTTTTTAATGATGAATTTCTGGTTTTTGTTTGTTTGTTTGGGCATCACTGCCCTTTGGTAGTGGAAGTAGGAGGACCAGCCTTTGCTCCTGTGGAGCCACTGCTGGAATTGAACCTCCATCCCAGTGGGACGCAGTCCCACACACAACCACTATGCCACTGGGCTCAGCCAGTAATGACATTTCTTATGATATTAGAAGTAACTGAAAGAATAATCCAAAGTATATTGGTTTCCACTTATATGTGGGTGCCAGGAACCACTGATGAATGTGCACTCTCAGTGATGAATACCATTGTGAGTGACCGTGTCGTGGAAACTGGAGAAAGATGACTGATTGCAATTTGCCCCAGTGCTACACTTCTGGGGCTTTCTAAAATTGTATGAAATATGAATCAGGGAAGACTGAATATTTGACTCTACACTAGATTGTCTTGATGATATCTATCCCAGTGTAAGAAGTTAAATTAGTAATCTATTGATAATTATTGGGTCTTTAAGTGTATCTTCAATTTGTTTTTTGTGAATGAATATTCTCTGAATGAAATCTGAAGTTTTGCATTCTCTAAAAGAAATTGACACAGTTCATTTGTACTCCTATATGTCTACAGCAGCATCTACCCTGAAGATTGTATCTGGCTTCTCCACTGATTGACGTGGATAATTCTTTTTAATAAATTTCTGATTGAATACTCAGATACCTTCTAGATATCTTCCTTAAGGTATTTCATAGAGACCTCAGAGTAAAATTTTGTACTGAAAATTACTTTCTACTATGCTAGGTACATATTTTATTGAATTGAATATTTATAATAATTCTATGAGTTCTATTGTCTGTTTTAAACAAGAGAAAATAAGAGAATTAAATATCTTTAGTCATTCAGCTGGTGGCATATCTGGTTCATCTAGTTCCACAATTTTTTAATGATAAGTCTTCTAAGTCTTCTTTACCTGATAAATTAACCCCCACCCCTCACAAAAGCCATGGTTTTTACAAGAACTCCAGACTCTCTGCTTTTGAAAACACTTTTTTCCAACTGCTCTTTCCTTCCATCTTTTGTTCCCACATTCTTAAACTTATGCCCAAGATTGTATCCTCTGAGTTATCCTTTTCTCCAGGAACAGAGAGGCATACTGGAAAAATACAATTTCTGATATTTAGCCCTGCAACTTGGGCCCTTTGTTTATTAAGAAGATTCAAGGATTATTTTATAGTGTTCACTTGTTTATAATTCCTGCCAAGTTCACATAAAATTCTTCCTTGAATTCTGATTTTAAGGTGTTTCTTTTCTAGAGAGGAAGTTCATGAATGTGTGAGGCCTCCCTAAAACTATACCACGATGAGTTCTCACTATAAAATATCCACCCCCACCCCAAGAACCACCCTCAGAAACTTGTCCAAGATTAGAATCAAATACATGCCATCTAACAACAAAACAAAAATAATCATGAACTAGAAGGTTCTATTCTTTCTCTTTTTTTCTTCAGAAGGTGCTAATGCAGTGGGTCAGTGTGGAGTTGTCTGTCAGAAGGCATTTGTGCTTTAATGTTTGGGAATGACTGTTTGCTATTTTTGACTCATTGTGATTTCTAATGAATACAAGGAGAACTACTTATTTTCAGTTTCTCCATATTTTCATTATTATAAAAATGAGAGCTGTGACCCCTAAGGTCTTCACATGTCAGAGATGATTACTTTTAATCAGAAACATGAATGTTAATTTACTTAAGTTTAGCAATATATAAAATTGAGTAGAAAAATTCATTAGCTGGACGAAAAATAATAGAGAAAGCATTTCAAAAATTGGAGAGATTATCCTATACCTAACATTTAGTCCTATGTATTAAGACTGACGATTTACTTAGAAGGTTTTTTTTTAATTAACATATTCAATAGTGATTTTGGCTGTGCTAGACTTGGTTTTCTAAAGAAATAAAACCAGTAATACCCATATATGTGCAATAGTGAAATTTATATCAGGGAAGACATTTACATCAAGAAGTGACCCACACAGTCCCATAACAGGAAGCCCAGCCCAACTCCAGAGTAACCTGGCTCAGATGCTAGGTTAAAAGACCTCCTGACTCACAGTTGCCAGTACTGAAAGGAATCCGAATATCAAAAAATGAACCAGGAGGAAGGAGGATGAAGAAGGCGGAGGGAAGACCATGGCCAGTAGAGGTAGAATTGAATGGACACAGTGGCAAGCAATATTGTTATTCCTGCAAAGCCCCAGGGTTGGCATGCTATGTGGTCATGGTCTCAAGAAACCACATGCAGAATCCAAGTCCAAGGATGAAAAGAGAAATGAGCTCATTCTCCACAAGCTACTTATAGATATGAACTGGATCATATCCTAAAGAAGATGTCATTGTGCTGTGACTTGTACCTTGAGGAGGAGGATTTGCTTTCACACAACTGAGCAAATTGGCCCAACCCAGTAGACCCCCCAACCTAACCATCGCATTTAGCAACCAGGTCTCTCCTCTTTTGTTGTTGTTGTTTCTGATATGCTTATATTATTTTCTGTTCTTTTACTGATTTTTTGTTATTGTGCTATTTTTTTCTTTCTAGAATTTATCATTTCTTCTTTGAACTTGTGCAGTTTTCCTTTGAGCCACTTTCTAGAGGTTTCATGTTGTTGCTCCCTCCTTCGATCTATCACATTATAATGATCTGCATCTTTGCATAATTCCACCTGTATTTATGTCATATGACATTGGCTTATATGTCTCTTCTTCTGTGGAAGGGAAATTACTTCTAACCAAGCATAATCTCTCAAGGATGGGACTCAAATGAAAGCTGCAAGAATAAAAGAAATTATAATGTGCCTATATCTAAATATAGATTGCATCACATACCACTTAGTTATGTGTGATAACTTTTCTGCTGCTATGAGGCTGGAAAATGCACAAACAGTATTTCAAATACCAACAGAGTCACCCAAGGTGAAAAGGTTTCAATGGAACATCCAGACGAAGAACAGATGATAAAGAAGGACTAGACTGTCCACGTTTGAAATACTAACCACTTGAAACCTTATAAATAGTAGTGAACATTTTGTGAACTAGTCCCAGAAGATGGCTCTCATAGGTTGGAAGATACTAAAACCAAAACATTGGGGATCTATTGTCTCAAAGTAGAGCTGAACATAGTGATGTTGATGGAATAAACTTTAAGGACCTGCATAAGCATGGGTATCAGTGTTAGTATGCTGAAATGGACTGGTATTGATAATTTTGAGTAAGTGGGAATGACTAGAGTGGAAATGACTAATTCTAGAGAAATAATGTTTCATTAGTCATAAAAGAGGGCATTTCAAAATCTATCTTGAAGTACAGTGCTATAAGTGAAAGTTCTTTACACCTATAAGGAAGTTCAGCTATCACAACTATTGTATCACAACTATTTTATGCATCAACTACTAAAGCTACTCATGAAGAAATCAAATAATGCTGCAAACATCTTTAATCCAAAGTTGATCACACCTGCATCCAAGGTACATTGCTAACTATTGGTGAAGAATGTGAAAGTTGGACACAAAGAGGAAAGGACAGTAATGGGAGAATTAATTACGGATATAAATGAAGTTGGAGAGGCTATCATATAATTTATATGGTTAATGACTTTTTCATTACATATATTTATCTTCAGAAACATGGTTAGTATACACATGGAGTTCAATAGGTAAAATATACTGGAATGACTGAATATATTTGTAGAAATAAACAATGGAGACCTTCAATCTCATCTGCTAACTCGATGGGAAGGCTGACTTTATAACAGATCATCAATTACTATGTAAATTCAGGTTGAACTTTAAGAAAATTAAATTAAGTCCATGAAAGGCAAAATGCAACCTTAAGTATATGATACTTGGATTTGAAGAATATATGTAATGCATTTATAACTAATAAGACCCAATTAGCTGTAGGATAATATCTACACCCTGTAGGATAATATCTACACCCTGTAGGATAATATCTACACCATCCTCCATCAAAAAAGCAAAAGGGCATTAAAAAACTGAAAAGGAAGAAAAATCAAATTGGACGTCAGAGGAGACTCTAAAATTTGATTTGAATCTAGAGTCGCTAAAACTGATGGAAGAAATAATGAAGTGAAAGAGATGCATAACATATTTCAAAGGACAGCTCAATACGTATGCCAAGACCTGGAGAAAACTGAAATGGAAGAACATATTCAGCATGTCTCATGTAGAAAGAATTGGGGGGAAATGTGAGGCCTCAATTTGAAATACTGAAGGATCCATGAGCAAAACAGGAAACATCAAAAGATGATGGAAAGAATATACAATCAATGAACCAAAAATAATTGATCAACCATCAATCAGAACAAATAAAACTGTCTTAATTTGTTTTGAAGTTGTCAAAATGCTCCTTAGAAGCAAGAATAGTGAGACTTTCCCTCAAGTGCTTTGGTTATGTTATAAAGAGAAACCAGTGCCTAGAAGAGGTCATGCTTGATAAAGAAGAGGATCCAAAAAAAAAGAGTAATGAGAGAAGAACCCCCAAATAAGATGGATCTACATAGTGGCTGCAATGATGGGTTCAAACATAACAATTTTGAGGATGGAATATGAAGAGGAATTGTTTTGTTAAGCTGTATATAAACTGCAACTGTCATGAGGGGGGTCTAACAACGACGACAAGCATAGTGTCTCTCCTAGTATCTTTCTGATTCTTCTTTGAAAGATGCTATGCATAATGATTCCTGTTGGGGTAGTGCATTGCACATTGGGATGCTAACAGAAAGGTCAGGAGTTCAGAACCACCAGTTGCTCTCTGGAAGAAAGATTAGGCCTTCTACTCCTGTAAAGATGTATTGGCTACACAGGGCCATTTCTACTCAGCCTTTCATCTCAGTAGGAGTCAGGATTGACTTAATAGCACCGAGTAAGGCATTAGTTGAAGAAAAACAAGATTTGGTATAGGAAAAGAGGTAAAATTCCAATAATAGGCTGTGCTGAAATTATCTTGACACCTCTTCCCAAATGCTAATTTCATTTGCCCACAGTCTCCTAAATGTATGACATTTGGAGATCAATGTGGATCACAACTAATCATCTCCATCTAAATGTTCTTTTTGTGGGATGCATCCACATAACTTATAGAATCCCAAAGATGAGCAGTGCAATTATAGGAATATACAGAGAGAAGAAGCAGGGTCGTGGGCTCACCTTTCCTGATGTCAGGATGAAGAGAGTGAATGTATTTTCCAGTGGCCATATCTTTTCATGGAGCTTCCAAGCCTCCTGTGGGCACACACATGACAGGTTGAACAGGTGCTCTAGGCACATGTGTAATAGAGCGGGCCGGTACTGGAGTTAAGTTAGCAACTCCACTATGGATGCCCTGAGGTCTCTCCAGGGAAACAATCTAGGATCAGGATCAGAAGGAAGTTGGGTGCACCTTAAGGGAGACAGGCAATAGAATCCGATTACTCTTGCAGACAGATAACTTCCACACACAGAATAAGCGGCTGGACACAAGCAGGAGACATTTTTATGGTAGCAATTTCACAGGGGACTGGAATGGGCGTGAGTATCTGTCAGGAGAATATATATTGGCTATCATCTCTATGTCATAGCTGTGGGCATCTGCCTCCACTAGGGTAAGCTATCAAACCCCGTACTCATGAGTGTAGAGAATTTGGACACCTATGATTTCATCCGGTCTTTCAGTTGTCCACACTCTTCCTTATGTTCACTGCCCAGCCCTTTTCTGAGATAGTCACTCTACTCACCTCTTTGGGTAGAGGGACTAGAGCAGTGGTTCTCAATCTTCCTAATGCTGCAACCCTTTAATAGAATTCCTCAGGTGGTGGAGACCCCGCCCCCCCCCCAACAAGATTATTTTTGTCGCTACTTCATAACTGTAATTTTGCTATGGTTATGAATTAGGCAACCCCTCTAAAAGGGTCATATGACAACCCCCCCAAAGACGTTGCGATGCACAGATTGAGGACAGCTGGACTAGATTACAGAAAATATTCATGCTTTGAGAGTACAATTTATTTCCACCTTCACTTCCATTGCTGTTATGCAGCGTGTACTAGGCTTCTAGAGGAACATTTCCATTTCTGCCCAATACAAATCCCAGGGCCCTTTTTTTCTAATAAAAAAATCAATGGAAATACACTGTCCTTAATGCCAAACTTACTTTAAAGAAAACAAGTTTCAGTTTATGGAAAGAGGAAGCTACCTGTCATTTTGCATATTCCTTCTTTGAATAACATTTCCATCATCTGGCAAAATGAAATTCATATATTTTTATTCAAGTCTTGGTCTTTCCCCCACTGCACCCCCATTATTTATTTTGATAAATTTCTGGAAGTAAAGAAGGATGAGAAATTTTTATTTTCCTTCCTGAGAAACAATACCAATTTATGTGTTAATGTGACATGCTAACAGGGAAAATATCAAAACAACATAATGAATACCACTTCCACCTGCTCTTCATTATTGCTTAAATATTGTCTCGGTACAAATCAGTATGTTTTTGTTTGTGAGATGTGCTATGAAATATGATTGAGGAAATTTTGGGACTGCTTAGAAGTGTTTGTGTTGCATCAGAACTTAGCAGGGAGAATTTTTTGGTGGTAGGATTTTTTTATCTAGAAAATATTTGGTGTAGACCTTTAAGAAATCCTGGAGTATTTGTTCTCAAAAGCAGATTTATCTGTTGCCGGAGAAACTTCAAGGACATTGTAGCCTGAATACAATTAAGTTCTCAGAGATTGGGGGATTTTCTTTCTTTCTACAACATTATCTTAGGTGCTACTGGAATTTCTTTTGTATTATTATCTCTGTTTTTATTCCTACATATCAGCTTAGGAACATACTTGTCAACATAAATGCCAGGTCAGAATAAAGGAAATAATACTTTCTGACATAAATTACAGGTTAAAGGTAGAGGCTGAAATATAAGAACCAGAACTTTATTGTTAATTCCCTTTATTTTATTATAGACTTTGAATTGTCTATTAAAGCGACAAGATTTTTGGTTCCAGGGTGTAAGTATAAAAATAATATTGCAACCAGGACAGTTAACATCATTCTCCTTTGAAGGCATAAGTTTATTTCAATTCTTTTAAGATTAGATTTGTATATTGTTATAATGTTGTCTCGCCACTCCTAAAAAATACTCTGTGTGAGGCTATTAACTATTAATAATTCTTCCATTTGTGCACTAAAGAAAAGCCAGTTTTGTTTTTATGTAATTACAATATTACAATACATTTTCTGCCTTTTGTTACTACCTTGCTTATTTCAAATAGTGACTTGGGATATTTTTGACTACTAACTGAATATTGTGTCACCTCATAACAATTTCCTTTGAAACTATAACTGACAAAGTCAGACTCCTAAAATTGTGAAAGCAGAATGCAGAAAACAAATTTAAAGTTGACTATTTAAAAATCTGGCATTCCAGCTTACTGAGCTATAGAAAATAATTTTGACAAGATTTCCATTTGTAGTAAGAACCCTGCTATAGGTTAATCTAGTCGACAAGATGTATGTTGTATTTATTTATTTTTTTATATTTTTATAATATTTATCTATTATATATTATATATACCAAAGGTTAGAAGGATTGTTTCTAGAGTGTGAGAATGTGCATTTGGTTCAAGTAGAAAACCATCAATGGAACAAGGGTCCATGGCTCTACTTTTGTTGAATTTAGCAAAGTAAAATTATTGGGAAACTATATAGATAGTTTACTTTCCCTTGTAAATTCCATTCTAAAATTATTAGAAGTACATGAGCTACATATTCATATACTTAATTGAACTTTGGCAGTAGTATTCAAGGTATCTTGCATATACTACCAACATACATCATTAAATTTCTTGTATCATAGTAGCACAGTCGCCAGCATGCAACAAGTTGTCAATGTTGTCAACTAGGTACCTAAACACTCTATAATATTTTTCTACTTTGAAGGCAGAGAAAAAGAGATGGAATTACTCACAAAAATGAAAGAAAACAAACTTTAAAAGAGTATACTTGTTATAAATTAGCAATTTAAAAGAAAATTGGCATGAAACAGTAGAAACAAGAAATGAACATTTATAGGGCCCCAGACAACAATGGTACCTATTGAAAACAATGAGTAGCAGCAAACAAAGCTGAAGAATTCATTGTGAAGCAGTTTCTAAAAAGTGTGCTAAAGTCTTCACATCGTCAAGCCTGGGGCAGCAGTCTCCTACTTTGTACAAATAATTTTAGTAGACATATGATGTTCTATAAATCTGATGATAGGTTTGACAGGCCAATCTGTGAGGATTCCACACACTGTTGTCATTAACATTCATAACCTCATGTGCAAATTTTCTTTTATCCCTGACACAAATTTAATAAGCACAAACTCGTTTGTACATGCCTTTGAGATTTCTTATAACACTCACCCTCTTCTCAAATGGAATACACATTTTTTCTTTCAAGAACATGAAATAACAGTTTGGGGATGATAACCTATTCCTAGTCTTCAAAGAAATTTAAATTTCAGGAATTACCTTTTTATCTCCAGTTCTATCTTAATTTTTCTTTTCATTTTTATAAGTGGGGATTTCTGAGGCAGAGGCTGTGGGAACAGTTTCCTCTAGGCTCCGTTTCCATCTACTTTTCTATTTGTACATTTTTGTTTTCTGCATGGCTTCCAAAATGCCTCTCAAAGAGTAAACTACATGTTTGTAGTTCTCTGTTCAGATTCACTGTCCAGATCAGAAGTCTCTTTGCTGAAGTAATCCCTGCGCTCTTTATATTTCTGAACTGTTTACAATTGGATTTTTCCATTACATACTTTTGAAGATTGTGGACTAAACTTTAAAAACTCTGCATTCTAGACATTTTTAGACTTTATCTTTGTTCCAAATAATATATACTTCCCTTTAAAGAATAATGATATTTGATTGTAGGTTAAACCATGAATCTAATGATAATGGATCCTACTGATCTCTCGTCTACCAGGGATAAAATGAATATTTAGTACGCCTTAAGAGTGATTCATATGTCCACATTAAAATCAATGATTATGACCCCAAATAACTTGCTATTCATATATGAGAGTAAACAAAATATATGGATCCCAAATCATAGCAATTTCTATTAAACAAAAAGGTAAAAACATGAAGCTATTATTTATTGACACATCCCCCATCAAGCGCTGTACATTTATGAAGAAAATCTGAAATTTTTCCATTTATGCCACAACAAAATGTCAATTTTGTTAAGGTCCTTAAGGTCTCAAATGTTCCTTTTAGATTTTCTGTGAGTTTTGAGAAGCACACCCCAAACAAGTTTAGTGATGTTAGAGCAGAGCAGTGGAATGGATGATCCCAGATTTTCCAATGACATCCTTGCAGGGACACTTGATCTCCTCAATAAAGGAGAATGTCCATGGCTGTGGTAGATACCTCAGCACAGTGTTCCAGGACTGTCTCATTAATTCAGTTTTCCACTTTCTTAAAACTATTTAATAATAAGCAATTATGATTTCTCATGGCATTTGAGAAAATATAACAATATTTCCCCTTCGGGATAAAAGAACAAAAACAGACACCAAAACTTCTAAACTGATCTCCGACAGATCCCTCGAGGAGCTACTTATTTGACTGGTTCTTCTTTGAATGGACTTGACTAAGATGACAAGTGAGATAACTTGTCTACAGACATCCCCAGAGAGCAGGGGTAGGTGGGTCCTCTTTCATGTTCCATTCAAGGTTGAGCCACATTATGAAGGGTTTTCCTTATTTAGTCTCTACTTTATCACACATTGACTTCTCCTGGGGCCATTGCTTTCTTAAATGACATATACAAAGGATGTGAAATGCAATCTTGCCATCCTTGCTTTCAAGCAATATTCTGATTTACTTCTATCAGGATGGAATCTTTTGTTTTAAACCCTGTCCTTGGCTCATTTGATACTCTTCATCAAAACCTTATTTCAAAGACAGAAAGCTGATTGCTTCCATGGGATTGATCCAAAATAAGGCAAAATCCTTAGCAACTTTAATATTTTCTCCATTTATTGTGATATCTCTTTTTGTCTCTGGTGTGAGAATTTTTGTTTTCTTTATGTAGAGCTATAATCCACCTTGAAGGTAGTCATATTTGATTTCCACTGGTGTTTTGATCTGCTTTTACATTTTAGCAAGTAATATTGTGTCATCTGCATTTTATATTAATTTTCCTCCAATTCTGATGCCATGTTCTTCTTCATGCAATTCAGCATCTTGGGTATTTTGTTCAGCATAGAGAGTGAATACAGGTAGCTAAAAATTGTAATAATGATGAAAAACTTTCCTCAGGGCTGAGCCCCGGTGGCGTAAGTGGTTGAGTGCAGGACTGCAGCCCGCGGGCTTGGCGGTTCAAATCTAGTGGCAGCTCTCAGGAGCAGTGGTGGGTAGCTCCCACAACCACCAAAGAGCAGTGATGCCCCCCCAAAAAAAATCACAAAAAACTTTCCTTCTCAGACTGCTGGATATTGGCCAATTAATTTGGGTACTGTTACTCTTTTTCCCATCAGCTTTTGATACTTCCTATATGATTCAAAATGTTGCCCAAAGACACTGTCAATGTTTCAATTTAATTTCTTTCTTCAGCTATTTCAGTTTGAGACATTTTGAGTGTGTTTTTCACTTTTGAATTTCTAACTCCAAGTCATTACCTGTTTATTTATAATAGTCTATCTGCAGTTGCCTGTTCAAATCATCAGTCCAACTCATTTATTTTATCATAGCTTTCATTCATTTGTTAATAAATCAAATCAATTTTTGACTCTTCTTTCTTTGGTCATGCTACTTAGGCATATGATGATCTCACGGGTTTTGTCCTATCCACTTCATTGAAGGAGGATGTACTTTGACAAGACTCTTCCCCCAAAATACTTTGAGTGACAGCAAAGTTGAAGGGCTAATCTTTGAGCCCTATATTACACTGTTATTCAAGAGATTTTGTGTTTTTTCTTTTTTTAAGAAATAAATTCCTAGGTCCCTTTCTGTTTGCACTAGTCCATAAGCACATTTACTATGTCAACCATCATTGACCCTTTAGTGATTTGAGATACTGGTGGCATCATTTCTAGCACACAAACTAGTACCATACGATAAACTCATAGATAAGTGGTGATGGATTGACCACAGATATATGTTTAAATATCTATGTTTTAATAAACCTATGCATATATGCACCAAAACCCTCACAGCAATAATTTTTGAGTTACCTTGAAATTCAAAAAGGTATATATTACATGTGTTAGTGTGAGTAGACTAGAGAAACAATTCATAGACATGCATATGGATATAAGGGTATGGTTGATATACAAGAGGAATGGGACATTGAGAAAGCATCCCAGCCTAGCCAAGGTCAAAGTCATAAGTCCAATATTAGCCCATATGTCCGATATCAGTCTATAAAGCCTCCTCTGACTCACGAAGTCACAGACCAGTGGGTGCAAAGTCCCGGTGCTGGCAGGGGTCTCCCCATGGCTCCTCACTTCCAAGGCTCAGGGTCCATCAACAGCATACAGTGGTGGTAGAAGCAACTCAGTGTTGGCAAGGGTCTCCATGTGGCTTCTCCAGCTTCAGAGGACTGGTTCCATCAGGCAAAGGCCATGTGGCTTGTCCTCTGGCTCCTCCAGCTCCTTGGACACTGCCATCTTGTCTTGTCCATAGTTCATTGTCTCAGAGACTGGCTCCCAACAAGTCAGGAGATAGCTTCGCATCTCCACAAGGGAAATATCATGAGATTTCCCAGACATACCAGGAGAAAGCCATGCCCAAACAGAGTCCTCCTTGGCTACTCAATGGCTATCTCCAGATTAACAGGCTAGACTCCACTCCTACATCTCAATCATAAAATTAACATAAGCACATGACCACCACACTACACATTATATTTTTGATGTAACAGTACAATGAATACAATAAATATTAATTTTTAATATATTATGTAGACAGTTTCTACATGTGGCAGTCATGTGCTTATGTTAATTTTATCATTGAAATGTAGGGGTGGAATCTAGTGTGTTAATCTGGAGATAGCCATTGAGTTGCCGATGAGGCCTCTGTGTGGGCATGGCTTTCACCTGAGACTCCTGGGAAATCTCGCGGTATTTCCCTCGTGAAGATCAGAAGCTGTCTTCCTCAGTTTTGGGGAGTTAGTTTGAGAGACGATTAATCACGGACAAGACAAGCTGGCAGCGTTTGAAAAGCTGGAGGAGCCAGCGGAGAGACCACACAGCTTGGCCCTGATGGAACCAGACCTCTGAAGCTGGGGCGGCCAGATGGAGATCCCTGCCAACGATGAGTTGTTTCTGCTCTTAAGCCCTGGAGGCGAGGTGCCCTTCCAGCACCGGGATTCTGCACGCACTGACCTGTGACTTCGTGGGTTGGAAGAAGACTATATAGACTGATTTCGGGCATATGGGTTAATACCGGACTTATGACTTTGAACTGGACTGGGCTGGGATGCTTTCTCCATGTCCCATTCCTTTTGTATATAAACCTTTTCCTTAGACCTATATGATTGTCTCTGAAATTTTGTTCCTCTAGTCTACCCAGACTAATACACTACATATAAACATCTTGTTAGATATTGGCATCATTAGTTCTTCCTAGCTCATAATCCCATTAAATATGATATCAGCTTTACACATTTCTCATGTTCTGAATAGAAAGGATAAGTGAGACCACTTTTGCTGAAAGAGAAGTTTTGATGACACATTGATAAAATAGCTTTAAGGACACAGGCATTAACATTCTAAACTGGCTTATTGAAATATTTTTCATATACCATACATATTGTATATTTAAAATGTAATTTTCATTTAAAAAATTATTAGAGTCCTTGGTAGTTTTCATCACCACAAAGATAAACCTCCAATCCAGTAGCTGTCTTCTCTCACCTTCACCTCACCCACACCTCCAGCATTAGACAACCACTAATCTCCTTCTTATTTGTAGACAGAGGTCTATTCTGGAATTTTCATGTGAAAGGAATAATATAATATGTAATTTTCTGGGCTAGCCATCTATGATTTAACATACTGCTTTCAGAGTTTATCTATTCTGTGCCATGCCATTTTTCATCACTTTGCTCCTTTGTATAACTGGATAATATTCTGATTTATTTATCACATATTTTTAAAAAATTCAGTCACTGAATAGTGGATGCTTTTTCGCAGTGTGCTGTTACAAACATTTGGGTACGAACTTTAGTTAAACATGTATTATTGGTTCTTTTATGTGTATACACACAACTGTAACTGCTGGACCATATGATAATTCACAGAAGCTACAGAATTTTATATTCTCATTAGCAATATTCAAGGATTTAAATTTTTCACAAGCTCACCCAAAGTATAGATGCTTGGCCTTCTTACCTCTCATTCTCTCCCCTCAACCCAAATCCCTTCATTCCTTTCTTCATTACTTATTTATTTCCTTTATCTAGCTCTCTATTGAAAAAACAATTCTGTAACCATTTTAGTTAGTCCATTCTCATGCCTGTACAAACAGTTCTGGTGGTGCTGCCGGGCCAGCACTGTACTAATAATAGCAAGGTCAGTGACTCAAACCAACCACTCACTCCATGGAAGGGATATGAGGTTTAATGACCTGATAATGTTTTCAGCCTCGGAGTCACTAGATAGGATTGCTGTGAGATGGAATCCATAGAAGAGCAGTGGCTGATCCCTGGAAAGGAAGGCAACACTGTAGCTTATTGTGATTTTTATTTGTACTTTCTCTAGTCACTAAAAATGCTGGAATATATTCAGGGCCTTGAGTGGTCTTGATATAATTTCTTTGGACACAGGTTTATGATAGCTTATTGCCCATTTAAAAAATTAGTTACCTTTGTTTGCTATTCATTCATGAAAGTCTTTCATATATTCTAATTAGTTGATGCTTCTCAAATATAGATTTAGCAATTATGTTTTTGGTGTCACCTGTAAGAAACTATCTGCATGACTTCAAGATTTGCAAGGGTTTCTTACATGTGACACCACAATAAAATTAGATAAATTAAACTCTATAAAATTTAGAATATTTGTGTATAAAAGGGTACTATCACATTAATGTAAAGAATGCAACATTACAATAGCAAATCTGCATCTGACAAGACACTAGTATTTAGAACACATAAAAAACCTCAAAATTGAACAGTAAAAGGAAGCAACAAAGTAAGCTAGTAATATTTTATTATTTTATTTGTCTTCCTGGAGTGTATAAATTATTTTGACAGAAGTAATCTGTTTATTTAATGGAAATTATTTCATTGAAAATAGAAAACAACTTCAAAATTACAAATTTTTACTGTTACAAAACACTTCCTCATGATCCTTAAAAAGGTATCTAATAATATAATATAGATAAGTAATGAAGTTTTATAAATGCCTTGTTTATTGGTGAATATAAAGGAAAAGTTGTCCAACATCTGTAGCAATAGAATTTGGGGGGGGGGGGAAGGTGTAAAACTTATCTTTCTTAATACTAAAATGATATTTATTTATTGCCATCAAAGCTGCTTCTCCCTTAAATAAGGTCTTTAAGCAATTTTTATCTACCCAAAATAAGTATTCAGAACCAATATTTCCTACCATTTGCTGTCACTCTCAGGTCCTCCAAATCAAAAGACTTCTTTATTAGCATGTATCTCAGAGAGATGACTGAATTTTTTGGTATTAGACAATTTTCTCCTAAACATAATGATAACTTATTAACCATAAAGTTCACATAGTTCATAAGGCAATGAAGAGTCCGTATTGTAGGTGATTAGTGGTCAGGAAGAGCATGTGAAGATGTTTTAAATCCTTAAAAAGAAAAGTATACAGAATGGGAAACCACACATCAGAAGAGCAAAAGTTTACCAAGGGAGTTTAAATCTCTGTTTTAAACATTTGCATGAAAATGCTCAGAAACTGCAGCACCCACATAGAGTTTCTGAGGGAGAAGAAGAGAAAAGCAAGCAAACGAACACCCTTGAGGAGGTAATTTAGCCAGCCAGGAAATGAGTAAAGAGAAGTAACTTAATAAGAGGTGACAGATGATATAAAAAGTCGGTGGAATGTACACTGAATGCTCTTATATAGAATTTAATCCAAGTAACTTTTACTATCCACAACCTGTCGTTGGTCATACTATGGCAATTGGCATGCTGCCATGATGTTGGACTCTGTGCTCCCAGTTGTTCAAAGACGAGCTGTCAGCTATGGTGGCCAGGGTTCAGCAGAACTTCCATATTGAGAGAGATTAGGTAGAAAGGCCTGAAAATTGCCCCATAAAACTTCTAAAGGCTATTGTTTGACATATTAATGGAAGATCAACTCATTGGATGGGAAAATACTAAAAATGTATAGGGGCCACAGCAATAGATTCAAACATATGTGAAAGTATAAAGATGTTCAGGGACAGAAAAAAAAATAGTGTCATATAGGATGGTCATGAAGCAGAGTTGACTTGACAGTGCTTAAGAAAAGAGCCTTTGGCTGAACCCCCTGGTGGCCTAGTGGTTGTGTGCAGGACTGCGGCCCATAGGGTTGAGAGTTCAAATCCTGCAGCAGCTCTCCAGGAGCAAGGAAGGGCTTCCTACTCCCACCAGGTCAGTGATGCCACAAAAAAAAAAGGAAGAAAAGAAGAAAGGAAGCTTTGATGTAGTGTTATGGGATGATTTAGATGCCAAAAAAAAAAAACCCTCTGAAAATATGTTTTACAGAATATTAAGTGTGGAAGTTACATAATCTGGTGTCAACTTGTGAAGTGGTGGAGTCTAGCATGTCAGTCAGGTCATAGCTTGATGACCTAATTTGGAGGCGCTAAGGAGATAAACAGTTCACTGGAAGCAGGACCCACATTCACTCCCTGTGAGACATCCCTGCTGACCAGACACATGGAGCTCTGCTTGAGGCCTGGAGCTGGAGAAGCCACATGGAAACCCTTGCCAGTGCTGAGATGCTTCCACTGCCACTGGATCCACAAGGCTTTCCCACCACTGGCCTGTGATCTTCGGGCCTTTGATGCCATTACATGTGTTGCGTCAGTCTGAATAGGAATTTATGCATTGATATCAGACTTATGGAGTAATATCAGACTTATGGACTTGAGCTGGACTGGACTAGGATGTTCTTTCAATATATAATTTTTCTTTTATGTAAAGCTCCCTTTTATACACATTGAGTGTCTATGACTCTGTTCTCTAGTCAAAAGATAGAGAAGGGGTGCTTGTTTGACTCTGCCTCCTAGTAATTTTTCTTCTTTGCTACCCAGAGGTCAGATATGTTCATGAGGTTTACTAGGTTATATTCAGGAACATATGGATAGTTAAGTTTTGATTATTTTGTTTAGATTTTGTCTTTGGATATTCCTCTTTGAAATAGTGAAAATGAATGTAATTGATGTATGTTTTGAGCTCAGGGGGAAAAATCACCTCTGAATTTCTCAGAGACCAGGCTGCTTAATAAAAATGGCTGACAGAAGTCTGGCCCTAGCTTGGTGCAGTCAGAGCCCTAAAGCCATATTTTGTATCAATGGAATATTATAAAGATTAAGTTAAACTAAATAAGGATTGAACTTGACTGCTTTAAGAATTGAATTTAGAATATGATTCTAATTTGGACTGATTTCTTCTGCTTATTATTGTTGATAGAAATGATTATTTGGAAGTATGACATTAGTGGTTTGTAAGTTTGCTTGTTTTCAGCTATCAAAATTTGAGTGTTAAATTACTGCTTCTTTTGTTACAAGAACAAATGCAAACTGTGACCTATGATAATAAGGATATAGGAACTTATCTTTAAAACAATTCATAAGACAAAAGAAGAAAAATTTAATTGAAACATAAGAGGAAAAATGATCTTATAACCACATTCACATAATTTGACTAGAATAAAAAGATGGAGAATGCTCATTCTACAAACCTTTCAGACAATTGAATAATGAGAGGGATTCAGAGGAAAATAGTCATTTGTGTCAGGCACAATTATGAGCTTCCTAAGTAGATGGGGGATAAGGCATCCCTGGCAGAGAAAGAAGCATGTAAAGAAGGCTTGAGAGAAAAAGAGAGAAATGTATATATTTGGGAACCAATGGTTAATGATAAACACAAATGAGTGACTCCCATAAGTCTTTGTATAGGTTCCTTCTGTTAAAAAGACTTCTCACTCTATAATATGCTCTTTCATATTCATGCATACACTTGGACTTCCCTCCAGAGAATGAGAATAGTTAAGTATTTGTTGAATGAATGACCAAATTAATGTGTGTGTGTTCCATTAAACATGACAAACAGCTGGGGAGATCCAAACGTCGAACAACAACACCATCTACTCACTGTTACCCAGGTTTATTGGTTTAGGTGCTATTCCTCACATAATAAATGTCTCTGGGGGCTGAGCCCTGGTGGCATAGTGGATATGCACGGGACTGCGGCCCACTGGGATGGAGGTTCAATTCCAGCTCACAGGAGAAAAGGCTGGGCCTCCTGCTCCCACCACCAGAGGGCAGTGATGCCTAAAAATCTAAAAAAATAAAAAAAAATGTCTGTGAACCACAGTCACTTACTCTACTCTTTCCACTGAGCAGATCATTTCCCTTCATAAGGTCTTTAAAAGCACACAAGGATGGAAGAGTCTGCTTTCTCCCGGGCATTTCTCAGCCTTTTAAGCTTGCTTTTGACCAAAGTATGCCTTCTTGCTAAAAATAAGCCCACAGTACTCTGCTGTCATTTCTTCTAGAGAACTTGCAGCAGCCACGGCCAAAAGCTGTTGAGTTGATCCCACTCTTTACCCAGTTGCTCAGTCCACGTGGCTACTTGCTTCAGCTTTCATTGGTTTTTGACCAGAGAAAAGAATGTCATCCAGAGTACTCTTGGTCTGCTTATCTTGCGTCTGTTCAATACACACACACTGCACTTAGGAAGCAGTTTTTGAAACTGCATTTCACTGTGTGCAGGACCAGATGAGAAGTGGTACATAAACTTTTGTCAACTCATCGTTCATCTGAAAATGACAACTCTTGGGAGGATGGATGGTTCTAGGTGCGCTTTAGCTGATTGTGGTTCACAGCATCCCCGTCTACTGAATCTCTCTTCAGATGCCTATGATCACATGCGGAGGAGAGTCTCTTGATTTGTAGAAATAAAAATGGTCATCATAAATTATTGTCACATTGGTATTTATATATGATTACTTTGAAAATGAATATTTTTTATTGAGCTACAAAACACTGCAGCTAAAATGTTATGCAATGGATAATTAAATCTTCAATGAGAACATATTTTTTGGGGGGGCATCACTGCTCTCGGTGGTGGGAGTAGGAGGCCCAGCCCCACTGCTGGAATTGAACCTCTGTCCCAGTGGGCCGCAGTCCCACGCACAACCACTACGCCACCGGGGCTCAGCCCCTCAATGAGAACATTTTATGACATCTTAAAATATTAAATAACCAGGGATAAACCAAGAGTATACCTATAGAGACTATATCCAACTTTGGGGAAAAAATCTTAAATGAATATTTACCTTTTAGTTAATATAGTTATCACTTTAAAATATGTAACAGTTAACTTTTACTTTTACCAAGAGATAGATTACTTTATTCCATCTGCTAGCTAAAATTATCTTAAAATCAGCTATCATATCTTATTGCCATTAACAATTTATATCCCTCTATGGTAAAACAATCTCTTCTTGTGTTTCCATGCTTCTTCTCAGAGAAATATGTGCCAATTTTATGTTATGGTGAAACAGTCACACAAATGGACTGTGATTTTCATTTTCAAATAAGATAGTTCCTGCCAAAAAGGGAGGAATCAAATTCCATTTCAAATTATATTACTGGCTGTATTAGGGCATGGTTGGTTACTCAGCTATGCAAACCTGAAGGTTTATGCCAGATGACACAACCTTATATATGGGATATTCAAGATTTATAGAGGTAATCCAATTGTTTGTGAGGTGTTTTCTTTTGAGCTTATCCAAAACTTTAGGAAAGAAAAAAATGCAATCATAGGCTTTAAAAATTAAAATCCAAGATGAAAAATACCTCAAAACAAGTGAATAGTCTTCGTTGAGTCTTTGTGTCCTTATACTTCTGAGAAAAACAAGAGAATTGCTGGTCCTATGAAATAAAGATGAGGCAGAAATTAAAAGACAAAAAAGATTTTGGTGAGGATAAATCAATAGGTAAACATCCCTATGCTCACATACATCTTTCTGGTGAATGTTCCATTTTTGTGAATCTAAAACTCTATGAGAATTTCCTTTTTTAAATAAAATATTCCCAAAATTATATAGCAGTGCCATAGAACTCATCCTAGGAAAGTCGCACACATACATGCACACACACACACACACATACGTATGTATGTGTGTCTCAAAAAGAGCGATCCTTCAGGGACTAACTAGCCCCTTTAATAAAACATGCAGTGAGAGAGACAGAGAGACTGACTCCAAGGACTAGTTCCTTAAATAAAACATCCAATGTGTATGAGATAATATTTCACTACCCTCACTTCTGAAGAGTATTCTGGTTGTACTTCTTTAAAAAAATTTTTTTGATTGTACTTCTTTTAAGATATATTTGTTCTTTTCTTCTGGAACTCCATGGCATAGTTAATATTCTTCCTCAACTCCTTAATTAAACTGCGTCAGTTCTTCTTCAGCACATAGCCCTTAATATTTGCCCAGTTGTCACAGGAATATAGGTGACTTGGAAAACCAAGGCGTGGGTCAGGCAGACTTTCCTCACTGTATTGGTGTCTTTGTTCTTTAGCGCCTTACAGAGACTTTCCATGAATTTTCCAAAAGCGATGCATCATTTGATTTCCTAACTATGAATTTCATGTGGATCCAAGATAAATGAAATTCTTGACAACTTTAGCCTTTCCTGCATTCAGCATGTTGCTTCACAAAATCCATTTGTGAGGTTCTACTTTCCTGATGCTGAGGTCAAGCCCCATCATAGCTGCACCCGTTGAACTTCATAGCCAGTGCTTTAGCTCTCTTGGCTTTCAGTAAGTGTGATCATGCCCTCTCCATCTCTCATGCTGTTGATGGATGAGTGCTTCCGCAGTCCTGATTCCATGTTCTCCATATGGCCCAGTTTCTTGGATTATTTGTTCCACTGAAATCAGTACAACAGGAATAACCCTGTTAATATATGAAACACCCTGGCATAGCTCAGCATCACAGAGACATGACATTGAACATAGGGTGATAGACAAACATGTGGATAGATATAGATATACAGATTGTGATCTATGTGTGTGTGTTTAGGTGCCACAGTCTTCTCTGATTCACTCTGTATAACAGAATAGAACACTGCCTGATCTTGTACCATCTGCATAATCACTCTCATGTTTGAGCCCATAGTTGCAACTACTGTATCAGTCCATCTTGTTGAAGACCTTCCTTCAAAATGGACTGGCATCACAGTGATTCTATTTCACCAAGCATGGCAGAATTAAGATTTGTCTCAGTGGCATTCCAAATTCCTCTTCATTTTCATTATGGCTAGTTTTTTTTTCTTCTTTAGCATTCCTTCCCTCTACAAAATCCATGGAATCCTGATCTATTGAATCCCCTTAATCATGGTCTCACAACTGCTCCACATCAGCAATGTCAAGTTCTGAAATCCACACCATTGTCATATGGAAGAGCCCCCACCCATCTCTTCCATTGTATTGCTCTTTTCAAAGGTTTGAAGCATGGCCACTTGACTCAGAAATGTTGTCCCTGCATTTCCCTCTAAAGCTGACACAGCCAGCCCTAATGTATTGCAGACATAAAAAAATAAAAAAGGAACTACTTGCATCCAATTCCTGTTAACTCACAGAGAGTCTATAGATGGTGCCATTCTTTATGGAAACAGCTGGTAGGTTTGAGCTTTTTACCTCACAGCTAGCAATCTAAGGTTTATCCAATTAAACCATCACTCACTCCTCATGATTGAGTTGATTCAGACTAATAGCGATCTGATAAAGGTGGTTGTGAGTAGAATGTCTGATTCTTTTGAATTTCTTGTTCCCTAAAGACGACATGTCTATATTAGACATGTTGTGTACACTTTTACCATGCACCCAGTGCCTGGCACAGAACAGTCAGTCGCTGCATACATGCTGATTAACAATTCAAGAGAAGTTGATCTGGGGGGAAATCAGAGCTTTCACCTTGTGCCATGCTGTTATTGTGAGGTGGGCACTGGGCTCTGCAGTGCCCCATTCCATTGTGCAGAGGCTCACTCTGGGTTTGAGTACCTTGATGGAACCTAACCACTACCAGGCTATGTCAGTTATAAATATTCTAGAAAAAGCCATATATCATTCCTAGATCTACAACAGGATCTTATTTTGCCAGCCTTTTCACCCTTAATGGTTAGGACCCAGAATCATAAATTATAAAATAATCTTTCAGATTATTTTATTCATTTAGTTGAATAAATAATAATAAGAAGAAATATTCATAAAGAGTTTGGAAATGTGCTTACTTAGTACCACATTGAATTGTCTCCAAGTACACTGAGAAACTCAGATAAAATGCACACTCTGAATTCAAACCATTTATACATACTCTTACTGTATGAAAGAAAACATCAACTATTTAATGACTAAAGACTCTGTAGTCATTTTCTTACTTATATAGAGAAGACTGTTTAAACCTACACAGCTTTTTCAATGGGCAGCTTTCTTTATGAGTTCCCTGTGAAATAATTATGTTGCAGATTCTTCTCTAAGAGAACTATCCAGATGCCTTCCAGATGAGAGAACTGAAGTCACATCACTGTAGGCAGCAGACAAAGGCACCCAGTTCATCAAACTGTGGCCGTGATTAGCAGGATGAGAAGTGGCAGTTGCTGGCAGTTTTGTAGCACCTGCGCTTCTGCAGAATTCAGCTCAGGAGCAAGTTTGGTTAGCTCAGCAAATTCCAACATGGCAATTAAGAAATAAATAAGGCATTTTAGATAAGAAGATTAACAGAGGCATAAAATGCAGACTGTAAGAAAAACAGTCTCTTAAAAATTTGGTAAACTTATAATTTTCTACATAAAATGGAGGGATATCTGTAATAAGCTCAGGAAATCATCATTAAACTGTACAGCAAGAATGTGAGAGCCAGGATAATGGTTACAGTCCTGAGAAATGAGCAGCTAGCAAGAAAACGAAGAGAATGGGGATTCCTATAATGCATCTGAGAAATATTAAATGTGGATTAAGGTTGTATTAACATAAGGGAATAAGCACTCAGGCTTGAAAAATGAATATTGCCCTTTCACCGCTTCTAATAATGATGTCATCTAGCAGCGGGGACTTCCTTGTTTGCATTACCCACATTCAACACTGCAAGGCTTATTATCTTTATGTCCTAAAATGTAAAAACTAAGGTGTAAGAGTGTTAACTCTAAATTATACATAGGAGAGTTTGAAGGTCTTTCTTAACATTCAGAGAAGATTTTTCAAAACCCAACTACTAAAAAATTCAAAGAATCAAGACAGATGAAAAACTGAAGTGGCATATTATCTTCCTGTTTAATCAAAGCAAGAAAATGGTCAACAGATCCATAAAATTAGAAATCAGAGTCCATGGGTAGAAATACCTCTACAACTAAGACACTTATATTTTAAGGAAGTTTTTCTCCATCTTCCCATGAAGAAGCATATTAAATTTTAAAACATGTTCACATAGATACTGACGTAACCTGACAGAACATGCAGCTCCGTCACTGGCCTGAGCTGTCATTTCAGGGAGTCAGTCGACCTTCACAGACTTCAGAAATTTCAAGATAGAAACAGCATTTAGCATAAAATAGCACCTAAACTGTTACTAGAGCCCCCAGAGTTCTTAGAATAGAGAAGCTAGTTTAGAATTTGTAGAGTCTGGGTGAATTGTCCTTTTTCTTAAAGAGAAGGCATAGGACCTTTCAAATGACTTCTGAAGACAGAAGTTAGACTATTTGGACAGGGAGAGTCATGTAACATGGGTGTCTAGGAATAAGTGACAACATGACTCATCTTTCCAAGTTTCTATATTTCTCAGGCTATATTTTCTTATACCGAGCCTGGTAAACTTTGTTTAAAACATTGATTTAACAAATGATATGTATCTACTTCCAGGAACCAGAAACATAGCATCACAAAATATTCCAATAGTAAAGATAAAGAGACAAACAAGAGGTAAGAAGGAAGGTGGTTACACCTAAGAAACTCTAATCACATCGTTCAGAGCAAGTGTTCCTCCTTCAGTACATGAAGGCTCACAGTCGATGTGAGCTTCATCACATAGTTTCAATATGCTATGTGTGACTGTGGAACAGGAAATAAACTGGGCTTAGTAAGCTTAGAAGGAGGTTTAGGCAAAATATTGTTACTCTCATTTTATGATTCTATCCTGAAAATAGAATTTGTAGTTCATAGTTATGAGACAGAGCAGTCATATAAGTGTTTCATACAAATGGTGACCTCATATTTAATCCTATAGTAACCACCTTAGACACCCAACAATATTTAAATATCAAGCATAATATATTTTATTGATAAATCGGCATGCAAATTTGTCACTCTATTGAATAAAAATAAATATTTCCAATCAAATAAGGATAAGCCTTAAAAAGTATCATGTGTGTACACGTGCATATGTGTGTATATGTATGTTTTGCAGTAGGGAATAATGAGAAGTTATTAGCAAAATAATCCACTTTGTTGTATGGGGTACGAATTTTCTCTGTATTTGCTTCAAAGTACTAAAAATAGCATCAGAATATTTTCATCTTTCTATTTTCTAATGGCACCATATACTATCTCATTGTATTCTAAACATATCAAGAACACTATAATTTTGTCATCAACTTACCGATAAACAAAGTCAATTTCTTAGAGTTTCTACTCTTTATATACTCAGGAATGGTTTAAAATGTAAATTTTTAATAAGTGAGACAATTTCAAAAGGAAGCAGGCTACTAACCTAGCTAGGGCACTAACCCAGCCTGGGGGAGAGTACTGCTTATATCTCCACAGAATTGAGGTGTACATGCAGGTTCCACCATAGCACACCAGCATAGCCAAGCAGAATAACATATGAGAAGAGTGGGCCACAGGGTGGCCCCAGACAGAAATAAACTTACTTTCTCCATTGAAATCTGTAGACAAAGAGCAGTACTAAAACTATAGGTGGGGGGAAATGGCTGGCATCCCATACCCACATGAAAGCAAAGCAAGAAGGAAAAAGAAAAGGATGGTCTAGACCCCTTATCTGCACACCAAGCCCTGCGGATGATGGCCCTGCACTGAGATACTAAGACACAGAGAGGACAGCAGGGCCAACAACAGCTCAAGTCATGATGTCCATGCCCTCCCTGGAGTATACGGTCACATAGGGCATCACTGGGGACACATGGCAGGGACTTAGTCTAACCTGAACACCTCACAGTGAGGCAAACACAAAAAGAAACAGAGCAGTGACTGGAGCAAAGCCAAGCCACACCTTATGGAGGCCCAAAATGAGATTTCAGGCTAGGAGAGGCAGTTCCTGAGAACTTAGACCACCAGTGGGAGACGGTCATAAAAACCGGGAGACAGACATGGAAGTATGTTTGCTTTTTTTGTTTATTTTTTATTATTTTTCTCTATTTTCTTCAATCTATTGCTTTCTTTTTGTTTAGTCTCAGTTATCTCTTGTTATCTATGTGGAAGATAGTCATGGAATGCAAGCTATAGGAGAAAGCAGCAAGAGTGACAATTCCAAAGTGATTTGGGAAGAGCAGGAAGAGGAGGAAGAAAACTGAGAAAGCAAAGTCATAGACAGAGAAACAACTGCAAAGAGGACGACTTAGAGATCCTGGGGATGTTGGACCAAAAACAATCTAGCTGAGAGGAATTACTAAGAGACACAAGAAGGGAGAATGTGATGGTCGGGCAGGAGGGAGGTAAAAGGAAACAGAGGAAATATCTAGGCTAGAGGGCTAAACATAGGAGGAAACCGGAAAGATCTATGGATAGAGGTATAAGCATAGGAGCATGCATATGTAAATACATTAATTGATAAAAATAGAGGTTGTGATAGGTAGTTTTGTTGTACCAATGTGGCCAATGAACACGTGAGATTAATTAAAGGGCGGAGATCTAAATAGCTTGGCGAACCTAGCCTTTCTCTCTCATGTCCTTGGATCTTTGAACCAGTGTACAGCCAGCTGCCTTGCTTGTGTGTGCTTCAATTTGCAAGCTACATTACCTGGGCGCGGGGGGGGGGCACATAATCCATTGCTTGTGATGCTGGACGTTGAGGTTCCTTGAAGATATGCTTTCCCATGCTACTGGATAGACATCTCTTGAGCTGGGGACTGTGGGACCCTGTCATCTGGCTGACTGTTGGTGACCTGCCTTGGTGTTTGCTGCCTGTGACCAGGTAGTCTGAATTGTTCTAGAGGATTACCCAGCAGCCCTCAAGACTCGAAGGACTGCTAGTATACTAGCTGCCTCAGGAAAGTGAGTTGCTCCGAGCCATTCATACAGATTTATAGACTAATTTCTTAAGTCTTATGTTGAATATCTTTCTATCTATATAAAGATTTATAATTATTAGCTTCCTTGTTTTGTTTCCCTAGAGAACCCTGTCCAGCACAAGTGATACCAAGAGTGCTGCTAGGGAAAGAAAATCATAAATATGGGTTTCTTGAATAGGTTTTCCAGTGATTAGTCTTAGCAGCAAAGCTAATATCTAAAATAGCACCACTGGTATATGGGGTAATTATTAAAGGAGAGGATGTCGGTGATTGTGTTTGATATTTGCCAGCAGTTCTGTTAACATGGCAAGTATGGTTGGCAGATCTTCCTTACAATGGAAATTGGGATTAAGGAGAGGGATGGTCTCAGAGCCTCAGAAGCATTCCTCAGGTGTCAACTTACAGATTTAAAAGTTTCAGCCTGTGCTGCAAAGAAGTACCTTCTGACCTCTAGTAATAGAGCTGACATTGCTGAGAACCAGGTCCAGAGTCTCATTTTGAAAGTGGCTGATTTACAATGTCAGCTGAATTGCAGATCCCCAGCTGTGTCTGATGCCAAAGTGAGGGCATTGATAGTAAAAAAATTGGGATTGGAACACATGGCCTGATGATGCAGAAGAGAACGATATGGAGCATCTAGTAACAATTGACACAGCCCAGTCAGTAGAGCCACCCCTCCCAGCTGAAGGTATTAATCCACTCTCAACAAAACAACCCACACCTGAGCAGATTAATCAAACTGTTCAAGGTAAAACACCAGGTGGGGGGACTATCCCAGGGAATGGTTGCTAAGGGTGTGGGATACTGGTGTAATAAATGTAATATTATCTGAGTTTCTGGATGAGAGCCCTAAGCACAGATTCTTCTTTTAATGCCTCGATGAGAAAGACTAAGAGAGGATGCAACTCCTTATTTGGTTGGTTCACTGAAGCATGGGCTGCCAGATGGCCTAGATTAGACCAACTTGAGGTGCCTGACCTACCTAGATACACTGTAGAAGAAGGCATCCAAAGCATAGGGAAAATGTTGTGTTGGAACGGAACTATTAGGTAATCCCTTAGACACAAAAAGGGGGTGTCCTGAGGACATAGATTTCACCCCAAACATAAGGAATAAGTTTGTGAAGTGGGCCACAGCATCTAATTGTTTACTTTATGTGCACCTTTAATTGTTACTTTATGTGCACCAAGATTAACAGTGGGAACTTCCCTAAAGAAACTCTGACAGTTGCCCACAATGGGACTGATTGGGCTCCATGATGTTTGAGGGCAGGTGTCAGCACTGAAGCAACAGAGACAAGGTTGATGTGGTCATAATAGACAGCAAGGCTCCCATAGTAATCAAAGCAGCCTGTCTCATATGGACTTACGGTATAGACTATTTAGTCACGGTGTCTCTAGAACTGAAATACATGATCACTCAATCAATTCCCAGACCTGAGCCAGTTTACAGACTTACAGCCCCTTGAATAAGGATTAGGCCGGGTCCCTTTGAAGGAGGACCCTGCTACATCAGTGAAGGTTTATACTTCTCTCTTCCCCAAAGGGACCTGTGGCCAGTCACAAGAGTGACTGTCCATTGGGGGAAAGGATATGATCAAACTATTCGGAGATTAATAGACACTGGCTCTGAACTGACACTAATCCCAGGAGACCCAAAGTGTTTTCAAGGTGGGGGCTTATGGAGGTCAATTTATCAATGGAGTTTTAGCACAGGTATGCCTCACTGTGGATCCAGCGAGTCCCTGAACCCATCCAGTGGTTATTTCCTCAGTTCCAGAATGTATCATTGGAATAGACATACTTAGTAATTGGCAGAACCACCGTATTGGATCCCTAAAATGTGGAATAAGGGCTTTCATGGTGGGAAAGGCCAAGTGGACACCATTAGAACTGCCATTACTAGGAATATTGTTAACCCAAAGCAGTGTCGCATTTCTGGAGGGATTGCAGAGATCAGTGCCATCATCAAAGACTTGAAAGATGTAGGAGTGGTGTTTCTACCACATCCCAATTTAACTCACCCATTTGGCCTGTATAGAAGACAGATGGATCCTGGAGAATGACAGTGTATTATCACAAACTTAACCAGGTGGTGACTTCAGTTGCAGCTGCTGTTCCAGATGAGATTCCATTGCTTGAACAAATTGATACTTCTTCTGGCACTTGGTATGCAGTTATTGATCTGGTCAATGCCTTCATCTCAATACCAGTCTCGAAGGATCACCAGAAGTAGTTTGCCTTTGGCTGTCATGGGCAACAATACACTTTCACAACTCTTTCCCCGAAGTTTATCACTCTTCCATAATTTAGTCAGAAGAGTCCATGATCACCATCTATTCCACAAAATGCCACCCTAGTACATTATATTGATGACATTATGCTGATTAAATCCACTAGGGAAGATGAATCAAAGACTCTAGATCAGTAGTTGGCAACCTACGACCCACAGGTCACCTAGTGACCCACAGGGAAAATTATAGTGACTGACTAAAAACTCTTAATTGTGATGATAAGTAGGTATTCTTGCCAACAATTAAGGCGGATGCTTTCAATTTACAACGATAACCAGTGATACAGGGCAATCACTGCACCATGGTGCTTTCGATTTGGTGAAACAGCCATTGAGATGAGACAAACAAATGAAAAGCAACATCTGTAGTTGGACTTGAATGAGATAGAACTCATTGGACTTGTCTGTGGATGAAAGTACTGCCGTAAGTAACGTTGCAAGGCTTGCAATAGTTGCTTGTTATGGAGCTATGGATTCTCCAGTTATTCATGAAGCTATTCCAGTTATTCATGGTGTGTATTTTCACCAGTGTTAGGTACTACACAAGGTATTGACCTTTAAAGAAATTTAAAAATTCATTAAATTCGAAAATAGAAATGTTTTTGATTTGTTGAAAAAATTATTTCTGTCACAACTGATGGGGCTCCAGCAATGTTAGGAAAACATGCTGGCTTTGTGAACCTATTGCAGAAAGAACTTAGAAGACCACTCTTCTTTCATTCCACTGTATAATTCATGAAGAAAATTTATGTGCAAAAGCCTCCCTGAAACATGTAAGTGAAATGACTAGCATAGTGATTAAAATTACTAACACAATTATAGCTCATTCTGCCTTGAATCACAGAAAATTTAAGACATTTTTTGAAAAAGTTGAATGTGAATATAATGATTTATTAATGCATACTGAAGTTCACTGGTTAAGCAGAGGAAAGGTTCTAAATTGCTTTGTGGAATGCATTGATGCAATTGAAATATTTTTGAGTGAAATCAGTGAAAGTTTACCTCAGCTCAAAGATAATATTTGGCTCCTTAAATTAAAATTTCTAACAGATATTATTAATAATTTCAATGATTTAAACTTGAGCTTATAGGGCAAGGAACAGGCAATTCTCAAACTTTATGAAGACTGGAAAAATTTTCGCTGTAAGATAATTCTATTTCAGGGTGGCTTAGTGAAACAAATATTTAAATATATTCCTTTAGTAAAAATTCATAAAGAAATTACAAATGCAGAAGTAGATATGCTAAAAACTTACATATATGCCATTCAAACCAAATGTGAAACCCTATTTCAGAACTTTAAAGCCCATGGTCCTGTGTTCAGTTTTATGATAAAGAAAGATGAACTGGAGGACAATGTGTTAATTTAAGAAATTGATAATCTGAATATGGAGCTAATTGACTTCAAAAACTCAGCAATATGAACAGAGAAATACAAGGCTATAAGAGGACAAATTGAAGTCACTTATAAAAATCACTTAAGCATGATAGCTTCTCTTCCAATTTCTCTTGTTTTTTTTTTTTGTTTTGTTTTGTTTTGTTTTTGTGGGGAAGCATCACTGCCTTCTGGTGGTCGTGGGAGCTACCCAGTACTGCTCCTGAGAGCCGCCGCTGAATTTGAACCTCCGAGCCTGCGGGTCGCAGTCCTGCACTCAACCACTTATGCCACCGGTGCTCAGCCCCTCCAATTTTACTTCAATTAAGAAAGTTGGTTTAGCCTTACTATCAGTTTTGGAGTCCAGCTACTCATGTGAACAGGTATTTTCCCAAATGAAGTTCATTCTCAATTCCTCAAGAAGCAGGTTAACTATTTAAAATTCAGATGTATGTGTTCTTTTAAAAACAACGAATTATCACCCAACTATCTCAAAGCTTGCAGAGATAAAGAAACAGCATCAAGGAAGCCATTAAATTATTAAATGTTCTTATTTAAGTAGGGATACATGTTATTTACCTGGTGTCTATTTTTCTGCTAAAATTTTATGATTTCCTTCAAGTTGTAAATATCGATTTATAATTCTATATTTAAGGTATATTGGATTATCCCATCTGTTTAATGTTTTTATTTTCTGGGTTCTAAGATAATATGTAATTTAAAATAGAAGGGATGTGACCAACCAGCAAAAATTTCTGTGAGCAACAATAGAAAAATGACCCACTTGAGAAAAAACGTTGTTGACCAGTACTCTGTATAGAAGCGTTGGAGAAATTAACCCAAAATAAAATCAAGTAAAATGTCTAGGGGTCCAGTGGTGTGAGGTATGTCGAGATACTCCTACTACAGTGAAGAATAAGCTATTACATCTGCCCCCCACCGCCACCAACAAAACAGGAGGCACAATGTATAGTGGGCCGCTTTGGATTTTGGAGGCAACATATCCCTCATTTGGGTGTTTTACTTTGATCAATTTATCAAGTGACACAAAAGGCCTCCAATTTTGAGTGTGGCCTGGAATAAGAAAAGGCTCTGCAACAAGTTCAGGCTGCCGGGCAAACTTCTTTGCCACTGGGGACATATGACCCAGCTGACCCAATGGTGCTAGAGGTGTCAGTTGTTGAAAGAGCTTTGGTGTGGAGTCTTTGGCAGACCCCTATTGTAGAATCACAGAATTGACCATTGGGATTTGGGAGTGAAGTCCTGCCATCCTCTGCAGATAATAAGTCCCCTTTGAAAAACCACAGTTGGCCTATTACTGGACCTTTGTGGAGACTGAACACCTCACCCTGATGCCTGAACCACCCATCATGAATTGGGTATTGTCTGACCCACAGAGTAATAAAGTTGGACATCTGCAGCAACACTCCATTGTTAAATTGAAGTGGTACATACAAGATCAGACCAGAGCGGGAACTGAACATGATTAGAAGATTGGTGACAAGCAGGAGTGGGGAAGAGATATTGCAGATGGACATCTCTGAATGGGCCAATAAAGTAAAAGTAGTCTTTTCTCAATTGAATGTTCACCAAAGGGTTACTCTTAAGAGGAGGACTTAACAATCAAGTGATAAGATGACACACACTGTGGAGACTGGTTCACCTCTTTCTTCTGCCTCTCCTGTTATCGCCCAGGGGTCACATGAACAAAGTGGACATGGTGGCAGGGGTGGGAATTATGCGTAGGCACAGCAGCATGAACTTCCATTCACCAAGAATGATTTGGCCACTGCTCAGTGCCCCATTTGCCAGCAGCAACAACCAACATTGAGTCGGAGATATGGGACCATTCATTGGGGAGGTAGACCAGCAGCTTGGTGGCAGGCTGATTACATAGGACCACTTCCATCATAGAGGGGGCAACATTTTGTTATTACTGGAAGAGACACCTACTTGATGTGGATTTGCTTTCCTTGCATGCAATGCTTCTGCCCAAACTACCATTTGTGGAGTATAGAATGCCTCATCCGCTGACATGGCATCCCACATAGTATTGATTCAGACCCAGGAGCTCACTTCACAACAAATCCAGTGTGGCAATGGGCCCATGCCCATGGAATCCACTGATCATATCTTGTTGCATTATCCTGAAGCAGTTGGCTTGATAGAATGATGGAATGAGTTTCTAAAGACTCAATAATGGTGGGAACTATGTAGCAACAACTTGCAGGACTGAGGCAATATTACCCAGGAAGTTGCATATGCTCTAAACCAGCAGCCAATACATCATGCTGTATCTTCAATATTCAGAATTCATGGGTCCAGGAACCAAGGGGTGGACGCTGGAGTGGCACCACTCACTATTACTCCTAGTGACCCACTTGCAGCATTTTGCTTCCTGTCCCAGCAACCCTTTGTGTCTCAGGCCTGGAAGTCCTGGTCCCGAAGGAAGGAACTCTCCCACCTGGAAACACAGCATGGATTACACTGAACTGGCAACTGAGAATGCCCCCTGGACACGTTGGGCTTCTCGTGCCTTTGAATCAACAAGGGTGTCACAAAGGGTGTCCCTGTACTGAGTGATATGATTGACTCTGATTACCAAGGAGAAATTGGACTGGTGTTACATAATGGAGGTAAAGAAAAATATGTCTGGAATCCAGAAGATCCCATAGGCCCACTATTAGTGAGTGCCAACATGCCCTGTGATTAAAGTAAATGGTAAATTACAGCAACCCTATCATGACAGGTGGACTAATGACCCAGACCCCACAGGAATGAAGGTCTGGGTCACTCCATCAGGCAAAAAATTGCAACCAGCTGAGGTGATTGCTGAGCGCAAAGGTAATACAGAATGGATAGTAGAAGGTAGTTCTACCTATAACTTATGACCATGTTATCAATTGCAAAAGCAAGTTTTATGATTGTTAGTATATTCTCTTTATATGTGCTTATTGAATATCTTTTCTTTGTTCTAGTATGAGACATCAGACACAATTAGACTCAATGTGTTTTCATTTACATATGTGATAGATATTTCTCTAGAGAACCCTGTCTTACCCAGAAGTATTGGCCTATTATGTACATATATTTATACAGCAATACATTGAGGTAGTGGACAGACTTCGGACATTTTATCAAGCCCTCCCTCAATGCAAGGACATTTTGTTCTAACAAACTAGCATTCTGTGATGTTTACCCTTCTGGAAAAGTTGCTGAAGACAAACAGGCACACTAATCCACCCAGGGAAAGAATATCGGTTATGTATTTACAGAATTGGGAGTGTGCATGCAGACCCCATCAGTAGGCACCAGACCCTGAAGGCAGCATAATCAAGTGGACAAATGCACAGAGACTGGCTACAGGGCGAATATCAACCTAAAAATTAGTTTTAAAAAAATGTGTTAGGGCTGAGCCCCGGTGGCGTAGTGGTTGTGCGCGGGACAGCGACCTACTGTGTTGGAGGTTCAATTCCGGCTCCCAGGAGCAAAGGCTGGACTTCCTACTCCCATCACCTGAGGGCAGTGATGCCTAAATAATAAAAAAAATGTGTTAATAAGCAAATTGCGTGAAGAAAGCTGCTGGTCTCTAGATACCAGAAGATACAGCATTTGGAATCTTAAGAATTGAAGGTAAACAAGCACCCACCTAGCACCCACCAGGAGAGCAGAGGAACAGTGGGGAGATGAGGAAAGGAAAGAGGCACCAATTGCAATGATGGACACAGGAGTGTATTCCTAAGGGGATGAACAATGGAGAAACTAGGGGGATGGGAGACAGCGATCAGTGTAGAATATGAAAATAATATATCAATTATAGCTTATCAAGGTATCTTGAGGGTGGGATGTGGGGAGG
>PVJH01010597.1:0-73013 GCA_004026705.1 Nesogale talazaci | reverse complement strand
GTGTGTGCTGACAGGCAGCATCTCAGAAAGGAACATATTGAAAAACCATCAGGACTTGTCAAAAAGAATAATGAAAACTAGAGCATCTAATGTATCTGCTTGAACAGCCTCTGAGATGGATATGTTACTATTGATATCTTTGTTTACTGATGAGGAAACAAGCACAGTTAGAAATGCAGTGTCTCCTTCATTTTTTTTTTAATCTAATGAATGTGTCCACTAGGATTGAAACCCACATCTGTGTGAGTCCAAAGGAATTGGACTGAGAAGTAGGCACTTGGCTTAAGACAATGAAGTAGGAACAAAGATGTGGAACCAGAGGAAACCAGGACAAGGCAGAAGTCGGAGACAGGACTTCATTTGGCACTTTTGAGTTTTGCCCAGTGTGTCAGAGGTTCAAGGCTTAAGGCCAGGTCTGTCCTCCCATGGAAAGCTACTCCCTGATATAAGAACAAGGGTTCAGGTAGAGAAGTTAGGCAGCCGTCTTGTCAGTCAGTTGGACACCAGCGGGCAAAAAGGCAAAGTTTGGTCCGTGACCTCATTCAGGTTAATGGAGGTTAATGGAGGCACCTTTGGGACTCATGTTTCCACATCACTGCAATATAGGGAAAGGAACATGGAGACTTGGACACTACTGACCAATGACTACCCACTTCTTACCCATGTGGTACCACCAGCCTTGCAGTTAGAAGCCCAGTGGTTACCCCACAGTGCCACTAGAGGTCCTGTGAAATATTCAGACTAGTTAGTTAGCTATGGAGACAGAAAGCATCAGGGCTTCTCCTGTCTTCCTTCTTCACTGCCCCTGGCCTAGGTGAGGGCCTCTAACAGCTTTGCCACCAAACAGTTTACTATAAACTTGATTGTGATGGATCGACCAAGGTATAATATGATACTTGGTCAATTAACCTTCCACTTGACCCAACCTGAATTTGCCCTATGCTCAATAATTCTCAATGGTTCCATGACAGAAATTTCTTCTCTGGCTTATAAACAACCACATATTTTTGAAAGTTATTGCAGATATTGTATCATTCCATAGTTCTATCACATCAAGCAGTATTATATGATTGTTGTGACAGTCAGTTTCAAAAAGTTTTTTTCCTTCATATCAGCTCCTTTTTACCCTTCCTCCCCCACTGTAACCCTCAGGAAGGAACTTTATTCTACTTGTCTCTATAGGTTCATCAATCCTGGGTTTCATATACTGAAAAATAGAAATAAAACATGTAACAAAAATTCAAGAGGTCTACCCACAATGACAGAATACAGAAGAGAGAGAATTCAATATGAAAGAGAGAGAATATCAAGAACCAGATCAGACCCAAAGTGTAGCAGAGGGTAGAATCAAGGGACGAGTAACTATTCAAGTCAAGTTTATCATTTTCATCCCCTATAGTCATCTTTCCAGTACTCCATTTGGTACCAGTTTATTCCCTCTCTCCATTATGGATAGAAGGAAATCACCAGAGGCTTATTTCATGTGTAGCTCTAACAAATGTATCCTGTGTTTCCATGTCATCCATAGGCTTCTGCAAACCACAATCTCACCATCAAAACTTTGATACAAACCCCTCTTTAGACTTTTATTATATAATTTACAATCTCAATCAGTCTCAGGTGATGGGTGTGCTTCTTCCACGTGGATTTAGTTCATACCTCATTTAGATGGCTACTTGTTTGGAAACAAGCCTTTAAAACCACAGATGCTAATCTATTTCATAGCCAGGCACAATCTAATTTCTTCATCACACTTTGGTATTTCTCCCATATCTTCTCGTGTTCCTTTTCTGAGAGTGAGTATTGAGTGGCGCCATGATGGGAGAATGAATTGTTTTTACATTGGAGCTAGGATTTATATGATTGAGCAGAAAATCCATTCCTGGATCTATGTTTTTATCTGCTTAGGGCTTTCCTTGGTGACCTTTTAATTTATGGTCAGAGAAATTGCTTTGCTCCTCTGAACCCCAGATGTCTTCTAGAGAGGGTGGATTCCTTCCTTTTGGAGCACCTTGGTCAGCTTGCAGTTGCCCGCATGGGTGCCATGGTGGAACTCCAGCGAATTTTCAGTGATTGACTTTTCATAAGTGGATCATCAGGCCTCTCTTCCAAGGAGCCTCTGGTCTACCTTTGGTTTAAGAGCCAAGCACGGTAAGGGTTTGCATCGCCTGGGGTTGGTATGTTTACACAGCTGCATTTGTAAGCCAGGTCGTGTAGTAGAAGGGAAAGGATTTAGTGTTCCTCTGCCTGTCCAAGAGAGTAGGGAGAAGGAGAAGGAGGGTGAGGGTGAGGGTGAGGGAAGATAGGATGTCGACTCTCGATGCATTGAGATGCCTTTGCCATGATGCCCGAATCACCTGCACTGCATTGCTTCATCAGTTCCTCCTACGTTCACATTGATGGGCATCTTACTCGGGGCTAGAAACCCATCAGGCTGTTGAACTCTGCTTCCTGTGTTATGTGGGGCAGAGGAGAGACGATGTAATCTGACGTGGGAACCACAGACAGGGAGACCCAGGTAGTGTGCTGAGAGCTCCTGAAAACTGCCCGAGGTTCCGTAATTTCCAGACCCTGAAACTGACAGGAGACAGTGACCATTAAACACACATCTCAGGCTGAGGAAGCCTGAGTTGATACTGAGGTCCCCCGAGAGCTGTATCTCATTCATACAAGGAATTTCAGAAAAGAAAATAGAACTTGGACAAGCTGATAAGGATAGAAGGAGAGACCAGACCACGCTCTTCTCTCCACCCCACCCCACCCCCCATGCTGAGGGAAGAAGCTGACCTCAATCTCCAGCAACTGGAGCAGCCGCTGCACCCGCGAACACCCTCCCCCGGAGCGGAGGAGGCCAGAGGAAACTCAGACAGGATTCTGCAGACCACTGCTCTTTATGGGCTTCCAACTACAAATGTGTGCTCAGTTGAAACAGTCATAAAATGTCAGAAATCATTTAAACTTATTTGTCTTGCTTCAAAGACAGGCCATCTCCCCCAAGACTTGCATATTCAAAGTCCTGTTTCCACAATGCTGAAATTGTTTTGGAAGGCAAATGTCATAGGGTGGAGGGCAGAAATCATGTTCAGATTCTGGAGGGACCGTGAAGCACGTGTTGCAGTAAGTCTGTTCCTCGGGGTGTTTTTAAAAGAGTCACTGCTTAAGAACAAATTTCCTTCATCCTTGAAAGGCCCATGAAATGTTCCACTCTATAAAATCCTTGGCCCACTTGAAGTTATTATAGCTCTAAAATGCTAGTTCCTGATATAAACATGTAATGTGCATGACACTTACATGGTTTTGCTCATTTCTTTGTTTCCTCCAGCTTCCCACAAAATATCCTGCCTTCCCCCCCCCCCTCCCTCATTACTGTCTCTCTCTATCAGCTATGGAAACAGGAGATTTAAACTAGCATTAATTACCTCCAGGGAATATGAATAAATGATGTTGCCTGTGTGAATGCTCAGAGGCAAACAGAGCACAAGTAGGCAAACTTCAAATGGAGTTGTTGCGAATAGATGATGTCAACAAGGCAGACTTCCAAGAAAATACCTCAATGCCTCTATAAGAGTTGATGCTTCTCTACTGCTAATTGGTTAATGTGCGCAGGGTAGCAGAACTAGCAAGGCATTTCCGTCTTTTGAGATAACTATGTATCCTTTTGCTCTGTTTTGGCAATATGTGACTTGGGGAGGGGGGAGCGAGGGTGACTATTCTTCAATAATGCCACATATGGCTTGAGAGGGAGTATCCCCTGTGGTGTAGTGGTTACACATTGGACTGTCATCCTCGAGGTCAGAAGTTCCAAACCGCTGGTCATTCCCAGGGGAAAAGGTGAGGCCTTCTATTCTCGTTGTGTTAGCTCGGGTAGAGTAGAGAAACAAACTCATAGACACCCGTATGAATATAAGGGAAAGCATCCCAACCCAGTCCAGCCAAAAGTCGTAAGTCCGATATTAGCCTATATGCCCGATACCAGTCTATAAAGTCTCCTTCTGACTCACGAAGTCACAGGCCAGTGGGTGTAGAAGCCCAGCGCTGGCAGGGGTCTCTCCATGGCTCCTCATTTCCAAGGCTCAGAGTCCCTCAACAGCATTCCGTGGTGGTAGAAGCAACTCAGCGCTGGCAGGGGTTTCCACGTGGCTTCTCTAGCTTCAAAGGTCTGGTTCCATCAGGGTAAGGCCATGTGGCTTCTCCTCCGGCTCCTTTAGCTCCTCGGATGCTGCCATCTTGTCTTGTCCATAATTCATCATCTCTGAGATTAACTCCCAACTGGGGAGATAGCTTCTCATCTCCACGAGGGAAATATCACGAGATTTCCCAGAAGTCTCAGGAGAAAGCCATGCCCACACAGAGGCCTCATTGGCTACTCAATGGCTATCTCCAGATTAACAGGCTAGACTCCACCCCTACATCTCAATCATGAAATTAACATAAGCACATGACCACCACACCCATAATGCATTACAGTCTCTGAAACTCACAGGGGCAGGTCCAGCCTGTCTGGTAGGGTAGCTGTAAGTCGGCCTCAATTGGATGGCCATGAGTGAAGGTGGACAGGTAAGAATGGCATAAGTAGCAGAAGGTCCCCACTCTGAAAGCAACATCTGAGAGAAGATCAAATAATGCGATGCCCAGAACGGGCTCCCAAACACATGCCTCATGAATTTGCCGTGGATGGAATTCTTTCCTACAGTTACTGAAGCACTTTCTCCTCTCCAGTAATTTGGCGTTCACAATTTGATCTGAGGATTTAGAAATAACCTCCGGGTTAGCATCCAGCCCCATTATCCAGGGCCTTTCCCCCAAAGGCTTTGACAAGAGGATGGAGGAAGGTTGTCCACCTCTCCTCTGCTTGGTGTGGGCCATCCCTTCTCGGGAGCAACTTCGGCTTTACTTGTGACTGAGTGGTTTTACTTCATTCTTTTCTTCTTTGTACACTCGGTCATTGTTTCTAAGTGTGTTTTTTTCGTTGTGGCAAAAATGCCTCTGGACCCTCCTTTATTCTTCTCTATTACCCTCAGCGCGTCTTTGAGTCTTTGCTGTATGTCAGGCACTGTTTTGGGACTCCAGAGGTGAAGGTCAAGTCCAACTCTTTGTAACCCCAGGAGCACAGCATAGGACTGCTCCTGCCGGGAAGGAGGAAGCCCCATCTTTCTTCTGGAACTGCTAGTGGGTTCAAACGGCTGGCCTCGGGGTCATCAGCTAAGTGTGTAGAGTGCTACGCTCCCGGGGCTCCTTTTTAAATCTCAGTCCCGTAGGAGGATTTTGGCTAACTACTGCCTGAAATGTTGTGCTCATTCAGAGACCCCGGGAGTGTGTACTTTTTAGACAGCCTCGTCTTTCTCTCTCAGAGCAGCTAGTATGTTTGACTTGCCCGCCTGGCAGTTGGCAGTCCAGTGCTGAACCCACTGCATCACCATGGCCCCCTTTATCTCAGTTTCTATCCACTAGAGTCAAGTCAATTCCACCTCACAGTGACCCTGTCAGACAGGGTAGAGCCGCTCCCCCGGGTTTCCATAGCTGCACATCTGTATGGGAGAAGAGGTCTTGTTTTCCACAATACAGAATTCACACCCCCATCCTTGCTCAGCGTTTCAGATGCCGGGTGCACCCTAACACAGGAGCTCACCCCCGGGTGGAATTTCCTGGGGCTCAGACATTCAGCTAGATTAGCAGCAGAGGGAGCCCAGCCACTCTGGGCCCATCAGAGCTGAGCACTGCTGCAGGCATGGAGGCTATGCCCCGCCTGAGTGGAGCTATGCGGCCTGCTCTCAGGGTCTCATTTTCATACATTATATACTCTTATCACCCCACCATGGGTAGAAATGCAGCAAAATATGTTTCCTGAGGCCTCTGGATAGGTGATCTCCTGAGCCAATCAAAGGCAAATCATTCCTTAATGCCTGAACACTTCCAATCCAACAAACCCCTGTGAAAAGCGCCTGCTGTGTGCCATGCTGTGACAACCAAGACCTTCCAGAAAGACACGATGCACCCAATAAGGGGAATTAGCAGAAGCCAGGAAGAGGCAATGAGCAACTCGAGGGCATGGAAAGGCTTTGCAGGGACATTCCGACAGAGTGAAGAATACAGGAAAAGGAATTAACTGCAGAGGCAAGACAGTAAACCGACTGCAGGGAGGGAGTGTGAAGTCTATGATGGGAAGGTCAAGGGGTGAAGCCCTGGAGACTCATGAATCAGAGAAGGAACGAGGTCACAGGTTTAATTGCCTCTGTTGACTACTACCTCCACTGACATGAGCCCAGAGGACCTGGATGATACCCAGATAACCACTGCTGAGTGTTTTGATCCAGGACTCTAACAGATCAAATGGAGTAAAAGAGTGGAACAGAGCTTCAAACTCCTGTGGAAGCCAGACATACTGTATACACTGAGTCTTGGGGGACTCTGAATCTACTATCCAGACATAATCTTTAAATACCAAACTAGTATTTAAATACTAGTCCATGAGGTCAATAAGTCCAAATTCAGAGTACCAACATCCAGGCAGCCTCTCTATCTATCATCTATCTATCTGTCTATCATCTATCTATCTATCTATCTGTAGGCTCTGGGACACGTTCTTATTTCCCTTCCACGTCTATGGGCCCTGTGAGTTCCCTGACATCATTGTCTTCCTCCTGATCTAGGAAGTTCGTAGTGTAGGACTCTGAGTCCACTTTGACTCTACTTCTGATGTGCAGCAACATTGACGTTTATAGAAGGAAGAAAAGGTAAATGCGTGGACTATGTAAACTGAAGTGAATGCAATGGGGACAATTTGGAGAAAGCCTTCCAAAAGGAAGAACAGAGCCGGGAGGGAAGAAACAAGGAATGACAGGGCGGTGGACAGGAGAGAGATCAGCAGCCACACCACTTCACCACGTGAGTTCCTGAACAGGAGAGCAGGCTGAAAGAACCAAGCAAAACAACAGGCAAAGTAAACAAGAACAACTACTGGCTATTAGAAGGGTAATAAAATCTAGGGCTGTCTAAGACTTCTCCAGGCGTTCAATTCCACATGGGCGCACACGACTATGGTTGTATAGGCCACTTGTATTCTGCAAACTCCTACATACTGTTGGCTCTTTTTAGGTAGCTGACACAGAAAAAAAAAAAAGGAAGAAACAGAGCAGTGAAAAGGACAGATGATGAAACTTTGTATCTTGGGCATTCAAAGAATCCTAGTCTTTCCCATCCACTGCTCTGTTTTTGTGGGTAAATACTCTAAAAGTACTCCACTATCAACAAAGAAATGAATCTTAAGGTGGACTTCAGTCATGGAAACCGTGGACTATTGAAGGAATGATAAGGAAACAATGAAATAATATAATTGGAGAATTTAGCCAATGGCTTTTTAAAGCATTGCTTAAAACACTGTAGGACTTAAAAATCTTTAATACATACTTAAAGATAAATAATATTTTCATTAAAGCTGAAAACAAGACAAATGTCTCTTTCATCAAGATGATGATTCAACATTGTTCTAGAGCAGTGGTTCTCAACCCCCCTAATGCTGCGACCTTTTAATACAGCTTCTCATGTTGTGGTAACCCCAACTATAAAATTATTTTCCTTGCTACGTCATAACTGTAATTTTGCTACTGTTACGAATCATAATGTAAATATCTGATATGCAGAATGTATTTTCATTGTTACAAATTGAACATAATTTCATATAATTAAAGCATAATGATCAGAAATAATGTCCTCAGGGCTTGGTGGGCCAGGATGTGCTTCGCTCTTTTTTCCCTCCCCACCTCATTGACTCCAGTGTGCTCTGATCAGACACATCCCTCAGATCCTTGACAGCTACAGCGCTGTCCTCTGAAATGGATTCGTCTGGGTTGGGGGTGGGGAGTCCTGTCCACATAGTTGGTAATGGGGCTGGCCCCTCAGACCTCACTATTGGTTTCGTGCTTCATGTCAGTATGTTGCATTCTTTTCTTGGGCCACTTCGTTGAAGTCGGGTCCCTCTTTCCCTGTGGAGGTGTGAACAATACACTCCCCTTGGGTGGGTTAATGCCTTGTTCCCCCATCTGCTCATGTCTTTTTTTTCCCTCATCTTTTCTTTCCCCTCATTTTCAGTGGGCTACCACATATATCCCTGAATTTAGTCTGAGCCCTGCCATATTACCTGGACCGCACCCCAGGGATGTATGTATACAGTAGCTTCTTCCCTGTGCCCCTTTTGGATTTTTTAGAACTTACCTCAGCAGCTTCATGTCACACTTGTCCTTATTGTGCTTGGCTTACTTGACTTAGCATAATTTCCTCCAGTCCTTCCCAGGTGTCAATGTGCTTCATGTGTTTATCACTGCGTTTTAAAGATGCGTAATACTCCATTGTATGTATGTACCACAGGTTTTTGATCCATTTGTCTGTTGATGGAAATTTGGGTTGTTTACAACTCCTTGCCATTGTGAACTGTCCCACAATGAACATGGGAGCACAGATGCCTAGCCATGGTTTGTTTCTTGTATCTTCTAGGTATATGCCCAGTAGGGGGATTGCTGGATCATATGTTAGCTCAACTTCAAACTGTTTTAGATATCGCCACATCATTTTCCATAATGACTATATATATTCTACATGTCCACCACCAGTGAATAAGAGTTCTTGTCTCCCGTCAGCCCCTCCAACACTTGTTGCTTTCTGATTTCTTGAATTGGGCTATCCTTGAAGGTGTTAGGTGGTATTTCATTGTTGTTTTAATTTGTGTTTCTCTTATGGCCAATGATCAGGAACATTTTCTCACATATTTTCTGGTCATTTGGATTTCTGCCCTTGAGAAACAGAAAGGATCATAAGACCGGCCCCACCATGAGACACAACGTTCCTCACTAACCCATAGCACCAGGAGGGACAACCCTAGAGAAACATGTGAGACTTGTGCCTGCTCTGAGTTCACCATGCCGAAGTCAGACCCTGGGGGTGTGCAACAGAGAAGCAAGGGGAGCAGAGCAAAGAAGTCCCCAGGGAACACCAAAAACAGACTGTGGGGCCAAGTTGAGGTGCCCCATCAGACTTGATTGGAAAACACTCATAAAGGATGACAAACAGACCTTGAACTATTTTAGGTTTGTTGTTGTGGATGTTGTTGCCTTTCTGTTGTTCTTGTAGTAGCTATTGTTTTATTTCTTATTGACTTGTCATCAGGGCATATTGTTATCACTGCATCTCTATCTTGAAAGGATAGTCAGGATATATAAGCCAGAAAAAAGAACAATGGGATGTCAGTTCCAGGGGAACATGGGAAGTGGGGAGTGGGTGTTGACAGCCCAGAGACAAGAGAATAGCAAATGACTGAGAAAATCAATGACGAGGAGGGTGTAGGTAGGAGGTCTGGCAGGGCTAGGTCAAGGACAGTGTAGCCGGAGAGGAATTCCTGAAACCCAAATGAAGGCAGAACATGATAGTGGGACAAGAGGAAAGTAAAAAAAAAAAAAATAGAGGAAATAATTAGGAGGCCAAGGGCATTTATAGATATAGAGCTCTAAACAAAGGGATATACATATGTAAGTATATGTATATACAATGAAGGGGATATAGATCCATGTACATATATTTATAGGGTTAATATTAAGGAAAAAAAGTGGGCCCCTACTCAAGTACTCCCACAGTACAAGAACACCTTGCTTTAATAATTCAGCAGTTTGAGATGCTCAACTTCCCAACATGATCGCTGAGGAAAAAGCAGATGCATAAGCAAATGTGATAAAGAAAGCTCATGGTTCCTGGCTATCAAAAGATAGAGTGTCTGGAGTCTTAAAGGCTTGAAGATAAATGACATCTAGCTGAGAAATAGCCAACATACTATAGACAAGGCTGTAGACAAAGCGGGTACAAAAGCAAAAGTGGTGAAGAAAGTTGATGGTGTCCAGGTCTCAGGGGATGTAGAGTCTGGGGCCTTAAAGTCTTGAAGATAAACAAGCAGACATCGAGTCAAGAAGCCACAAAGCCACATGGAAGAAGCACAGCAACCTGAGTGATCATGAGGTACCAAGGGGATCAGGCATCAAAGAACAAAAAAATCGTATCATCGTGCATGAGAGAGAGTGCAGAGTAGGGACCCAAAGCCCTCCCAGAAGGCCCCGGGGAGGGGACAAGGCAGGCAGGGTGCAGTATAGCATTAATGAAACATCATGATCTCAGGTCTCCCTTACAAATCTGGCTGGACTGGAGAATGTACACGGGTACAGATAGGAACGGGAAACACAGGGAATCCAGACCAGAAGAACCCCGTAGGTCCCAAGGCTTAGGGCCAGTGGTGAAGGGGCAAAAATGGAAGAGTGGAGGGAAGGTGGGGTAGAATGGGAGAACAGATGGCAAGGATCTACATATGGTCGCCTTCCTCAGGAATGGACAATGGAGAAGTGGGTGAGCGAAGATGTAGGAGGGTGTAAAATATGACCAAATAATGACAATTTCTAAATTATCAGGGGTTCATGGGGGGGGGGGCCTGGGAGGGAAAGGAAAAATGAGGAGCAGATACCAGGGGCTCAAGTGGAAAGCAAGTATTTTGAGAATGATGAGGGGGGGAAATGTACAAAAGTGCTTGATACAATGGATGTTTCTGTGACTGGGATATGAGTTGGACGAGCCCCCAATAAAATGATTTTTTAAAAAGCATAATGATTAATCAGAGAACAGTATGTAATTATATATTGTGAAATACTTTTGTGTTTTCTGATGGTTTTAGGCGACCTCTCTGAAAGGGTCGTTCAACCCCCTAAGAGATCACAGCACACGGGCTGAGAACCGCTGTTCTAGAGACCTCAGGTGATCAAGTCAACAAGAAAGAGACAGCAGAGGTGTCACTATTAAAAAAGAAGAGATAAAACTGTCATTCTAGGGGGTATGTTTACCTAAAAACATTAAAAACAAAGCTATTCAAGATAATAGGGCTCAATAAAATAACTGGGAAATAAGAGTTCAGTAAGACAGCTGGCATATAAGTTAAATAGGTAGATATTTTAGACTGTATTTTAATGGCCCAGATTGCTATTATACTAAAAACCAAACCCATTGCCATCAAGTTCATTCCAACTCACGACATTTCTCTAGGACACAATAGAACTATTCCACACAATTTCCAAAGTTGTAAATTTTTTTTAACAGTTCAATGGTTTGAATGTATTAAAAAGAGTTGTGTGATTTTAGAACATTTTAGAACATTTACTTTGGTTTTGTACTCATTGTAATTAACTCCTTATTTCCCACCGCACCCCAATTCACCCTGCCATAAACATAAGAAACTATTGATCTAGTTATTGTACCTATCATTTTAGTTATTCTGGACTTCATATAAAGAAATTCATACCATAAACCCTCCAACAACATAACAAAATAGAATACAGAAACACCTCAATGAGAAAGAAAATAGAAAATAATAAAAACTGGAATACATTAAAAATGGGTCAAAAAGAAAAACAAACGATGGATGTTAAAATTGAATGTAGTCTTATCTGCATAAATTCACCTTTTGTTGCAACGCTATTCTCATCCCTAGTCAATGATCTGAGGAAATTCAGTAAAGGTTTAATCCCCATGGGGTCTCTTCAATTGGATTTGGGGATTTCACTGTCATCCATAGCTTCCCACAAAAGGATGCTCAAAATTGAAGTGCTAGCACAATTCCCACCTCTTATCTTGGGTTCTGTTATTTACCGTCTATAGATCACATAAACTAATGTGCTTCTTCCACTTGCTCTTAGCAGACAAGAGATTATAAATTGTTCCAGAAGTAGACGGAGCAGCGAGTAGTTGCCAGCCACCAATATTTCACTTAACAGCTGAGCATTTTACCACTGCATCACTGGAACATATGAGGTGTCTCAAAATAAATTCACCAAGAAATGTTCAAGATCACCCCACCTTTGGTTTGCAGACAAAGCTCTGGTGAAAACTGAATGGGGTGAGAATGAGTGTCACAGAGTAGAGGGGCATGAGTTCTTCCCCACTGTGATGTGCAGTTCTAGAGTCTGATGCACTGCCAGCCAGTCAGCAACAACTCATAGAGGAGATCTGCCCCTGTGTGTTTCCCAGATTGAAACTTCGTGGGTGTAAAAAGCCTACGATGAGTCCCACGGAGTGACTGGTGGTTTCGAACTGTTGAACTTGCAGTTAGCAGCCCCACAAATAATCCACATCGCCACCAGAGCTCTTTGTTGAGGTCTTCCAAAATCAAAGTCACTGCCATCGAGTGCATCAATACTAACAATTCACAGCCACCCGCTGTGGCTTTCTGAGGCTGTAGCTGTTCATGGGGTAGACAACCCGGTCTTCCTCCTGAGCAGCTGCTGGACTGCCGGTCACGCCATAGACGCCCAACTTGTAACCACTCCGCCACCAGAGGTCCTTATTTTTGTTGTTGTTGAGATCGTAGGGGCATGCAAATGGTTCTTGTGCTCAGCCACTAACTGAAAGATTATAGATTGACGTCCACTCTGAGGTGCCTTGTAAGAAAAGACTGTGATAAAAAAAAACAAACAAAAACAAAAAAAAACAACAAAAAAGAAAAGACTGTGATCTAGTTCTGGAAAATCAATTATTGACAATTTTTTTCCAGTGGAATATCTTTTTTCTTTTTTAATGTAGATTTTATTGGGGGCTTTTACAACATTTAATACATAAATCGTATTAAGCATATTTGTACACAGGTTGCCACATTCATGTACATTATCTACTTGAACCCCTCTAGCATAAGCTCCTCTTCCCCTCTTTCCTCTAGTTCTTTATTTTTTTAATTCCAACTCCCCATATTTCGCCTTCCCCTTTCTTCTCCCCCATGAACTTCCAATAATCTACAAATTGTTATTACCTCTTCATATCTTACACTGTCTAATGTGTCACTTCACTCATCTCCACCCCGTTGTCCGCACCCCAGAGAGGAGGTCACATGTAGATCTGAGAAATTTATTCCCCCTTTCTACTCTATCATCCCTCCACTCTCCCAGTGTCACCACTCCCCACTAGTCTCAAGGGATTATCTATCCTAAATTTCCACGTTTTTGACTCCAATGTGCATCCCGTGGTCTAGCCAAATCTGTCTGGCAGAATTGGGATAATGATAGTCAGTGGGAGGGAGCATTTGAGAACATTTCATTGCTACTACACTGCACCTAGACTGACTCATTTCCTCGCTACAACCCCTCTGTAAGAGGATGTCTCTTCACTTATCGATGGGCTTTGGGTCCCCAATCTGAACTCCCCCTTATTTATAATGATATATTTTTTAGGTCTTTGATGCTTGATATCAGATCCCTTTGACACCTCGTGGTCATACAGACTGTTGTGCTTCTTCCATGTGGGCTTGTTTCTTAGCTAGATGGCCACTTATTCACCTTCAAGTCCTTAAAACCACAGACGCACATATTTTGATAGCCAGACACCATCAGCTTTCTTCATCACATTTGCTTATGCACATATTTGTCATCAGTGATCATATCAGGAAAGTGAGCATATAATGTTATGATTATAGTTCTTGAAACATGATAACTGATCCCTTTGGTATCTCTTAGTCCCATAAGCTGGTGTACTTCTTCCATGTGGGCTTTGTTGCTTCTGAGCTGGATGACCACTTGTTTATTTTCAAGCCTTTAAAAGACCCCAGATGCTACATATTTTGATAGCCGGGCACTATCAGCTTTCTTCACAACATTTGCTTATGCACACATTTGTTTTCTGTGATCGTGTCAGGGAGTTGCGCATCTTAGAATGCCAATTTATTTATTTTATTTTATTTGGGGTCGGGGGGATCACTGCCCTCTGGTCGTCGTGGGAGCTATCCAGCGCTGCTCCTGAAAGCCGCCGCTGGATTTGAACCGCCAAGCCCCTGGGCCGCAGTTCTGCACTCAACCACTTACGCCACCGGGGCTCAGCCTGGAATGCCAATTTAATAGAACAAAATGTTCCTGCACCGAGGAAGTACCTGATGGAGGTTCAATGCCCATCTGTTGTCCTAATTCTAAGCCTATAAGTATATACATATTGATCTATTTCCCCTTCATCATATGAATAAATGTACCTATGTATATGCCTGTATTTAACCTCTATAAATGCCCCTTATTCCCCAGTTCTTTTCTCTATTTCCCTATCCCTCCTCCCATCCCATCATCATTCTCAACCTCCATTTGAGTTTCAATATTGTCTCTATTACATTATTCTTAATCAATCCCTATCAGACCTTCCACACCCACTCCGCCACCGAGCCTGAACCACATGCTGCTCCCTCCATCCCTGGATCAGCAAACAGCCCTCCCCCCCCCCACACACACACACATCCACCCTGATACCATCATCCCAGCTAGACTGCCCATCCAGCTCACCCAATCCAGATAGACCTGTAGAGAAAATAACATGCTCAAAAAAAGGGTATCCCATAATGAAGCAACCAAAGAAAGGAAAACAATGAAAACATCAAACAAAAAAACCCCAATATCCAACATATAGACATACATGCAAAAATACAATAATAATAACAATATAAAAACTCTCAAATAGGTTAAGGTCTGTTTGTTGACCTCCAGGGGTGTCTCCTGGTTGAGTGGGATGGGGTGTCACACTCTGGTCACAAAATATATCTTTGGTGCTCGATCTGGAGCTCCATGTTCTGTTGCATACCCGTAGTATTTTGGTGTGGTTGGGTCAGACAGGGTATAATCCTGACCCTGTTTCTCCATTGTTGACCCCAAAATGTCTTGGGTCAGTGAGGGTAGCTGTATTTCATATGGTCCTCTCTTTGTATTAGCAGTTCTGAGTGGGAATATCATCCTGAAGGCTAGGTGGATCAGGATGTACTTCATTCTATCTTCTTCCCCCTTCATTTATTCTCATGTACTCTAGTCAGGTATATCTCTGTCCCCAAGGTGCAGCTTTGGTGCTGACTTCCAAGGCAAATGCCCCTGAGGGAAAGGCGGGTGCCCTGGTAGTTGGAATTTGGGTTGTGTTCTCAGACCTCTCCACTGGTTCTCAGACCTCTCCACTGGTTCTTGGCGCCATTGCTTCATGCTGCATTCACTTGTGAGAACACTTTATTTAAGTTTGGTTCCTGTTTTCCTGTGGAGATATAAAAAATACACTCCCCTTGAGTGGGTTAGTACCGTATTCTCTCTCTACTTAACAACTTCTCATATCCCACATCCCGGCGTCCCACCCTAGTTGGCTACTATATGTAGCCCTGGGTTTGGTATGGTCCCAGCTGTACTACCTGGGCCTTCTCCAAGGATTTTCTGTATACTTTAGATTTTTCCCGATACCAATTTTGCATTTTTTAAAATTATTATTAAGCTTACCTCAGCGGACCATATTGTACACATCCGTTTGGGCTTGACTGACTTAGCTTAGCACAATTGCTTCCAATTCTTCCCATGCGGAGATGGGCTTCACGTGTTCATCACTACTTTTCAGCGATGCATAATACTCCATTGTATGTATGTACCATAGTTTTTTAGTCCACTCACCAGATGATGGAAATTTGGACTGCTTCCAACTTCTTGTGAATGTAAACTGTGCTGCAATGAACATTGAGGCACAGATACCTGGTCATGGATTCTTACTTGTCTCTTTGGCTATATGCCCTGTAGGGGGATTATTGGGTCATATGATAGTTCAATTTCCATCTTTTTTAGATATCTCCAAATTAATTTCCATAGTGGCTGTACGTACAGAGAGAATTATTGAGAATTTTATGAAGCATAGCTCTACCATGACAGACATGGGGTCGCTGAGGTGCAGGGTCAACTTGATGGCAACTGGTTCTAGTTAAGGTGCTTTGTCCAAAGCAGAACAATATGAACAGCATCTATTTTTGCCAGAAACCCATCAGTCTCTCTAGTCAAAGTTCCACGTGAGGAGAGAGCCTCCTTATCGGAACCAGTTATGTAGCAATACCTCGGGCATTACCCAGGGCCACTCTTGTTCCAAAGAGCCAAATTTGAGTTTCAAATCCCATGGTTCAGCTAACAGCTCTCGAGATTTGGAAGACAAAATGGAATTCTCATGTTCCTTCTGCATCCTCACTCCTGCCGTGTGACTCTCAGTCTCTGCGTGTCACCACATCAGCCCAGCCTTGAACCTCAGCATTTCTCTTTGTTCCCAGAGAGTGTCTTCTCTGACAAAAATATGAATGCATAAAGTATCCGTCCCAGAAGATTTTATGTTCTTCCTGAAGGAGGAACATTTCTTGCAAATACACAGACAGCAGCTTAAAGTTGTAGATGACATGCTTCCTTTCGCTTTCTTGGATTTCTTGTGACCACCTGTCCTCGGGGTTTTCTTTCTCTCCCTCCAGATGTGGTCCCCAGTCTCACCAGCACTCCCACCAAGCTTCACATTTATCTCCCAACCCCGGTGTAGAACAGTCCCCTCTCTTTGGTCCCTGTGTCTTAACTCATGAACATAAATTTATAAGGTGTTCAGAAGACCAAACCCCTGTGCTGGAGCCCAACCCCCACCTGTGGTAGAGCAGTTGCAGAGATGAAGATAGCCTCTTCCCCCTGTGATTTGTGGTTGAACACATATGCTGACTTGTGGCCCCAAATGCTCAATGATATATGTCACGTGGTTCTGTGGCCCTGTTCTTAAAAGAATTGCCTTTGTCATATTTGTTTTTGCTCCCAAGGTGTCCCTCAGCCCAATGTAACTTGGTTGAAGAGAGGAGGATCTCTGAATGACAATATTTCCTTGCTTTTCAATGGATCCCTGTTGTTGCAGAATGTTTCCCTTGAAAATGAAGGAACCTATGTCTGCACCGCCACCAATGCTCTCGGAAAGGCCATGGCGGCATCTGCACTCCACTTGCTGGGTAAGTGTCAAGTTCTCCTTCCTCTGTGAGCACTTCCTATACCATGTTCAATGTCGGTTACTGCTTTGCTTTTGGTTTGGTTTGGTTTGGTTTGGTTTGGTTTGGTTTGATTCTGGAAGTGAGGGGTAAACACCATGTGTTTATGAGATGACTTAAACTGTTGCTATCACTGTCCCCTTGCAAATGGGCCCTGAATAGAAGAACTCTGTCTTAGATCTCTTCTACTTTTAAAAGGTGGGCCCTTTCATGGTACCAATATTGGGATATAAAATTCCTGCCCAGATTTAAAGACCTTTCATTTTCTGCATATACATTTCCTTTATTCCTAACCCCCAATTGGAAGTAGCATTGAATTGTGTTCCAGTCTGGATATTTTTGTGCCCTATGATCTAACACGCACACGCACATACACTCACATACACTTACACCCACATAGACACCATGCACATATGGACAAACCATACCCTTCCCTTCTTTGAGGCTTTCAGTGCTGCCCTGAGTGTCTTTTCCTGCCTTTTCCACCATTGTCCAATCTGTAACATCCCGGGAGGCCAACTGGGGAGTTCTTCCCCTCTTTGTGAATCCTTCTTTGCTTTGGTTTAATCTTCCTTTCCTTTGAGCTCATTGCTTGGTATCTAAGTCCTGGCACACGTTGCTCTCCAATTGTTTCCTCATTGATTTATCTCCCCTCACTTACAATGTGGCTCCTCCCCAAGGTAAGAACCATGTCTGACTTCACAGTGGATACTTAGTAAATGTCAATCTATGGAGTCTTAAAACACCTGGCATTTGAGTCAGTATTATAACTTGGAAAAGGTCACTGCTGTGTGCCCCAGGTACAGAATAGGAAACTGTTTTCTCTTATTGACTAGGTATTGAGAACTCACTTGGAACTCTTCTCACCAAAATGGGCCTTAGTTTTAGGAGTCAATAAAATACCCACCACCCTTTTCCACCAAATGGAGAATTAACTTCAGAAATCAGTCAGGCAGAGATGAAAGAACTTCCAAAACTTAATACGTATGTTAAAACATTTCATGAATGAATGAAATACAATCATTGGCAGGCCCACCATGCACTTGTAAAGCTCAGGGCTGAACCAAAAGGAGATGCCTTCTAGTCATTGTTGACTCATGTAACAGACCAACACTTCCCCAGCTTCTAGGCTACAATGTTACAGCAGGACATCACTAGTTCTTTCTCCCTTGGAGCAATTGTGTAAATTTGAATTATCAGTCTTTCGATTATTGCTATAGCACTTAATTCCACAGTTGCCACTAGGGTTGCTTAGACCAGAGCCCAAATATCTAGCCTTTCAGTATTCTTCCTACAGCCCCTTATGAATTCTCTGCACTGATCAGTCAGCACACTGTGCCCCTCCCGCAGGTAACTCTTTCCAATGCCCCTCTGTGGTCTTGGACAATATCACAATAAGAGTTTCACCCGATTGATTAGTCTTGTCTGACTCCTGAACATTTCTTCATGCTTTCTGAGAATTCTCAGGCAGAGTTCTGTCATCTCCAACCATGAATCTTCATGACTTGCTCAGTTTTGCCCTGTCCATTTCTTCCTTCAGAAGTTCTCACAAGTCAAGGCATTTCATGGATTTGGGGGGCAAAAATGCCTTATACCTTGCAATACATGGCCTCTTTCAACTTGTATGTTCAAGTTTCGATGCTTGGACAACACTACACAGCTCGTTTAGCACTGTCAATACATTCCCAAAGGAAACACCACAATACTATAAGCCTCAGCTCAAAGACTCTGAGCTCTAGTCCCATAGATCAGCAAACCTAGCTCTCCCAATTAAGTGCCTTGAAACATTCCACTTCACAGGAACTCAATTTTATTCACTTCTTCAGCCAGGAAGCCCAACACTGTGTCTCATGTTCTGATTTTACTGCTAGGACTCCTTTGATGTCACAGCTCTGTCTCCTGTGTCTAGGAGATTCAGCATGAATCTCAGAGTTCAGATTACACACTGCACTCTGGATTTTTTTTTTTCATGGTACTGAAACTCACCCTCCTGCTTCTTAGATGGTTTATTTCATACCCAACAAGATGACCACATTGATTTCCAAGTTTTTACAATTACAATTAAATCTGTTAACAACCTCTTACAACTGAATTCCACAATCCTGTCATCATTTTCCTCCATCCACACAGTCACATCCGGTCTCTTGAGGGGAGTTGCAAAGACTCTGGCTAAACGAGCCCTAGAAGTAAACCACTGCAATACCACTCTAAATTCTGGAAACATACAGCGATGTCAAGCTTTAGCACAGTTAATAACTATAACACAATGCACTTGAATACCTTCATGAGTTGTGTAAGCCTAAACCTCCAGAAATATAATTGTCTATTAAAAAGAGCCAATCCCCTAATGGTTGTCTTTAAGAATACCCATTTTCTAATTGATAAGCAAGTTTTATCTCTTTTCCCCCCTCAGAACGAAGATGGCCAAACAGTAAAATTATGTTTCCCAAGGGACATAAACAGTATGTTCGCCTGGCAGCCAGCACAACACCCAACAACAATGACACAAAAGGTGAAGTCTTCCTTTCAGGTCTGGTACTTTGACTTTTGAGGGATTTGCTGCCTGTGAGGCATGTGCAGGGGAAAGAATTTAGCTAAAAGATCTTCCATGTTTGACATCATCCAATAAGGAAAAGGTTGGTTTCTCTGTTGGTCTTCATTCTTTTATGGTTCAATCAGCTCCTGCCATACTGAAACAGTTTTGGAGACTAGTCAACCCCAGAAAAGCCCACAGAGTTTGCATCGATAACGTGCACTGCTCTTTGTGAGAGCGCATATACTGGTTTTTTCATCTCAAAGCTATTGCCAAGTTGGTCACTATTAATAGGAGAAAGGTTTGGCAAGACTTGCAGAGTTAATTCTTTCACATCTTCCAGTGTATTCTCTACCACACTGCTGTACACGTTGTTTCAGACTTACAGCAGGATTTCATTTGGATGACTTTGTTGTAAGTGGATTCAAATACCCCTCTCTTTCTTTCTCTTTCTGGGTTTTATAATTGTCTTTAATATCAGTATCTTTATAAATCCAAGTTTTATATGTCTTTGGGGATCAAAAACATTACATAGAATTTCATAGCTTCATCATCGGTGATCTCTGCTTCTCCTGTTATATGCATGTGATTGAAGCCCCAAAAGCCAAAACCAGACATTCCTACGTGACATTGAGCGTAACTTGAGATCCTCAAGAGTTGGTGCTTGGTTGCACATGAGTTCGAGTTTACTTAGGATGACCTAATCTAGGGAGTCTAGTTTGGCACAACTCTTCAGAAAGTTCAAAGGAGCAAGGTAACGCTCACACATTCTGAGATGCTACAACTACAGGAAGTCACAATAGCACACACAGATGCTACTGTTAAGCCCTGTGCTTAATTCTGTTTCCTATGTTGTTGGGTTCAATTGCTGCTGAGTTTATTTTAGCTCACAGACACCCCACATATACAAAGTAGAACTTTTCCACTGGGATTTTAAGGCTGTGCCCTTAAGCCCAGCTTCGAAGAAGGCCCAAAGGCTAGTAGTCAAGTGCTTAAGTGTTTGCTCCACCCAGGGACTCTTCTCCCTACTAAACAGGAACAATAATGATTTCTGTGGCATTTGAACCTTTGAATCCTCAGCCACTGCTCTCATTGGCATTCATCCGCCATGGCAGCATGCATGGTAAGGTCAAAGGATGGCTACTAAAGTTCTGATTCATACATGAATGGGTTTAAACTTGTCTCTGCAACCGTGGGTTGCAGACAAATTCTCTCAATAGCAGACTTGTCTATGTTGGTCTTAGTGGCATGCAGGTGGCTTCAAAGGAATGGTATGCTTTTTTGCATCGTGGAAAACAAACTGATTTTGTAGTCACAGTTAAGATCACACTTTTAACAAACTCTCAAGTGGACCTCTTCCCAACTTGCTGATGCTTTCCAACCAATTTACAGAAATTTTTTTTCTCACATAGAACAACAAGTTTTAGATGGACTAAGCCTCTTAAGGGCTATCAAGGAGACCCCAACAATGCATTCAAGGCAGAGGAATCAGTTCAGAAGGTTATGTCAACTGTTGGGAGGAATTCCAAAGGGGTAGTCTTGATCATCACAGAATGGTCACAGGGCCTTATTTTGAAGACGTTTTACAAAAATTGAAGTTTTCATGGTGAAAAAAAGCTAGGACAGCTGTGCCAAAATGTTTCCCCATCAAAAGAGCTGTCCTAGAAGAATTTCATTTAGAAATCTTATCTTTCCACCCTTGAGTTCTGTTGTTGTTCTTCGGGTTTCTTTTGGTTCCGCAAACTCAAGCATTTCAGAGGAGCACACCTTGTGAGTCTCCCGAGGATGACCCAAATGCTGTCTTGGCATTGTGCAAGTCAAAGAGACCAGACTCCTACAGGGAAGGGCTAGAAGTACCACCTTCCGATGTGTAGATCCAGGTGGAGGGTATGTTGAGAAATAACAGCTTCACATGATTATATCTGTTTCCATAAAGGGTTCCATTAATTTGCCGCAACTATTTGACTTTCCCTCATATATTCCGGAATTCTGCAGGGAGTGATTCTAGGAGAAGCAGTTCCCATGTGTTCAGCTCTTGAAATAAAAAGGGAAGATAGTAATGAGCTGATTTTTTTCAAAGACCGTTTATTGTATAAAATAATATTGCACAGGTCACAGCCAAAAAAGACAGAAAAGAAAATAGTGCTATCTTATTGAGTCATTAATGCAGCACACATTATTTATGATCTAAATGCACTTGTATCATGTTGTAATTCCCCTTTTTCAGGAATAATATTACCATATTACATATACTATTATTTAGCCATATAATATTAAACACATTACCATCCTATATTTATTCTTGTGAGAGCTAGTGATACAAAGATGAGGTAGGTCTGGAGAAGGTTGCAGTTGAGAGAAAGAGAAATGGGGTATGACTAGTCTCAAGTAAAATGAAGACCATGTGTGGTAGTCACCTAATCTGGTGTCAATTTGAGAATTAAAAGTCTAACCTGTCAATCTGGAGATAGTCAATGAGACCATTGTGTGGGCATAGCCTTCTGAGAGACACACTATCTCACTCAGTTCCTTGGAGATGCTCTACTCCCTGTGAGACCTCCCGGAGGAGAAACTACATGGGCCTACTCTGATGGAACCAGACCTCTGAAGCCAGAAAAGCCATGGAGAGACCCCTGCCGACCCAAGACTGAAATTCTGACAATGCCACTGGATCCAGAGTTTCTACCCACTAGCTTGTGATTATCCTGCATTTGACATCATTGCATGTGCCTCATAAAGAAGACTTTATAGACTGGTATCATATGGGCCAATATCAGACTTGTGGGCTTGGACTGGACTGGGTTGGGATGCTTTCTCAAAGTTCCATTCCTCTTGTATATAAACCTCTCCCCTATATACATATGCATATTTCTGGACTTATTTCTCTAGTCTGTGCAGACTAGCACTCTATGGTACAAGGAAGCCCTGAAGAGAGACCCCCAACAAACTCAGGGGAAGTGAACTCAGAGTTCACCTGGGATCTAGTGTCTGTTCTGAAAAGAGGAAAAAGGCAGGCATTCTGAGCAGAGAAACCAAAATGTACAAAGAGAGAGAGAGCAGTTCCCTGTGACATGGACCATCAAGATCAGAAGAACTTCCTCAAATCAATGAATGAAAGAAAAAGCAAGTGTATTAATGAAGCTGCGGGTGCAGGTGAAGACTCTGGAATTTTGATTACATCCATCCATTGCCACTATTTCAGTGACTCCACCACCCCTCCCCCCTTTTGCACATGTGAGATGGATGCTTGTGAAAGCATTTCACACACCTTAGTTACAAAGCTAACACATACTGACTGAGTCGCTAATACCTAGCCTGGCCTGTTCCAGCTGTAACAGGACAGAAAAGAACCCCCCTCCCACCCTCACAGAACCAGTCATCCACTATAAGAGATGAACAATCACTTACTCACTCGGTGTTAGATGCTATGGAGAACATTGAGTGTACTCACATACATGGTGACTGAGGGTTTGTGTGGTCAGGGAGGCCCTGGGGTTCCTTCTGACCTCTGAACTGAACAATGGCAGAACCCTCCAGGCAGAAAGGTGACAAAGGAGCATTGGGAATCAACCAGCCTCCAAGGAGTCAATTCCAACTTGGGGTGACCCCTCCCAGTGTGCCAGAGGAGAGCGGTGCCCCAGGGAGATTCGGTGGCTGACTTTTCAGAGGTCGATCAGGGGGCCCTTTTCCTGAGGCACCTCTGGGTCAGCTTGAACCTCCAGCCTGTCAGGTAGTAACAGAGTGCATTTACTGTGCCACCCCCCAGGGTCTGGAAGTCATGGTCAACCCAGAGCACAAATACTGTCAGGTGGGCCCAAACTCAGTGAGGTCGGGGAGCACAATGCAGACTCCTGAGACTGGGCCGTAAGGAGCGGGGGAAATGGAGAAGGTGAGGGTACAGAAGTGCCACTGATCAAATCAAAGAGGCCTCTGAGAATCCATGTCAAGACTCCAAAGTTTCTTCCTGAAGAATTGGGAAGCCGGTGGAGAATCTTACTACAGGAGTGAGCAAATGCAGTGACCTCTGTGTGTGCATTTGTGTTTTTAAAAAACTCCAGAGGAAAAAAGTTGTCAACTTGAACTTCAGCAAAATTTAAAATCTCTGCTCATAAAAAGACATCATTAAGAATAGGAAGGAGGGTGGTGTCAGGCGGGGTGGAAGGCAGTGGGGGGCAGTGAGTATGGGAAGGGGGAAGTCTGCTGACTAGGTAAATGGGGAAAACAAAGCTTTGACACCAAAATATATTTTTCTAAACTCCAAAAGGTTACCAGTGAAAAGAAAAACAGCCCAAACTCAAATCACACTCCCAACCCATATGGGTGAAAATATGTGACTAGATACTTGACAAAAGAAGCTATACAAAGTGCCAAGAGTCTAGTTCAAAGATTCTCTATATAGTTAGACATCACGAAATTAGAAGTTAAAATCTCAGTGAGCTGCTGTTCCACACCCCCAAGAATAATTGAAAGGAGCAATGGTATAAGCATTGGTCTGCTACCCTCAAGGTGGGCAGTTCAAACCCAGCTGCCATGAAAGACAAAGCTGTCTGTTCCTATAAGAATTTAGAGCCTTGGAAACTGGAATGAGCAGTCCTGCTCTGCCCAATCGCTGTGAGCCAGAATTAACTTGACAGCCTTGGATATAAGACAGTTGAAGACCCCCTTGTTGGTACAAATAGTTAATTCTCTGGGTAGACTCGAGAAACAAATTCATAGATACTCATATGTGTCTAAGAAAGAGCTTTGTATACAAGAGCAATTGAATAGTGAAAAAGCACCCCTGCCCAGTCCAGATCAAGTCCATAAGCCCAATATTAGCTCGTATGATATCAATGTATAGAGTCCTCTTCAAGTTCACAAAGCACATGCAATGACACCGAGTGCAGGAAGACCACAGACCAGTGGCCGGGAAGTCTTGTGGATCCAGTGGCCATATAGACATCTCTGCGCTGGCAGTGGTCTCCAGGTGCCTTCTCCAGCTCCAGAGGTGTAGCATAGTTCCATGTGTCTTATCAGTAGAGCAGAGTGTCTCCTACCTCCAGAAAGGAAATACAGGAGTTCCCAGAATCTGCAGGTGAAGGCCAAGCCCACACAGAGAGCATCATTAGCTATATCCCAATTAACAGGCTAGACTGCACCCCTACACTCTGAATCCTCAAATTGACACCAGATTCCGTAACTGCCGAAAGCTCTGCCACTTGAATCTGACAAAAGGCAACTGGGAAGAAAGGCCTCGCCATCCACTTCTGGAAAATCAACTATTAAAGCCCCACACAGAGTACAGTTCTCTGACACATGTGAAGCCAGCATGAATTGGAATCAACTTGACAGCAACTGTTTTTTGCTTTTAAGACTCACTGAAGACAAAGACCACATCTAGGTGAACATGTGAATTAACCAAGACCCTGATCCATGGCGAGAGACATTTTATAAAGGCATTTAACTTTGACCCTCCAACATGGAAACATGTTCACGGATAGACTTGGAAAAGGATGGTTATGGTGGCCAAATGCACGATTGCCACTGCCAGAATGAATTCAACAGATTGGGCTACTGTGCCACATTTTTCCAAAGTAAAAGAGAATGAGCATGGTACAGTGGTGTGGATGAATCTGAAACTATAACATGAAGCAAAAGGAGTCAGACATGGAGTACATGTTGCGTGAGAGTCAAAACTCAGAAAAGCCAAACTCCCTGCCGCCGAGTCCTTGCTGACTCGATTCATAGTGATCTTATGACACAGGTAGAACTTCTCCTGTGGGTTTATGAAATCACTAGAAAGACCCATCTTTCGCCCCCGCATCTGCTCATGGTTTCCAACTGATGACCTTGGGGATTGCAGCCCAATTCGTACCCACTAGGCCACCAGGAAGACTCCTGTACACCGAATGCCGAAGTAGATGCGGGGGCCAGGAGGGAATTGCTCTGAGGAGCAGGAGGGAGCTTTGGGGGATGATAAAAAACATTCTGCTGTCTTGCTGTGGTTCATGGTTGGGTAAGTATGTATCATGTTGGGAAATCATCAGATTCTCCGCCGGAAAGCTCAACACTTTATTATAGTCGATGGATTCTGTTGTGAGGCGCCGTTGAGTTGGGTCTGCCCTGTCGTGCGCCGTCCTTGCGAGTGCTCTCCTGTGTGAGCCACTGTGCCAGCAGTCGGCCCAATGGAGGCATTTCCTCAGACATTGTGTCCAAAGAACAGGAGACAAAGTTTGGCCACCCTCCTTTCCAAGAAGCTGTCTGGCTGTACCTGGAATGTAATCTGAATGATGCCTTGCCCCAACGTCAATGAAATAGAAAGAATGACCCACGGCGACTTCCCCTAAATGGTCCGTGGCTTTGAGAAAAGTGGCATTGCAGAAAGAGTTATACTTGGGCTCAGATAATATATGTAGGTTCCAAAAATACAGGAAGACTCATATCATGCAGGTCACATAGCATACTTCCACTCTGGCAAATATAAATAGCCGATTCACAAAGGACAATCAGCACCGAATGAAAGATTGTTATAAAGTAGCTGACCTAGTACCCATCACCTGGTATGTTCCCAAGAAATGGAGCTGCATTATATATGCACACATAAAATAAACTGCAATCTCCAGAGTTCAACTAGCACTGTGTTTTCTCTTCTGCTTTGTGAATGATGCAGTCGGAACTTCAGGCAGAAATGGGAAAATCAGAAGGGAAAACTGTAACAGAACCCAGTAAAGAACCCCTTCTCTGTGGGGGTGCCTGCGGACACAGCTGGCAGCTATCATTTACGTGATCATTATAGGAAATTCTGGCACCTTCCGTGATCACACACAAATCTGTCATCATCATGTCCTACCTCATCTTTTACCGAGTGTCAGAGGGGGACGGGAAAAGGCATTTGGAAACGGGGGTGCAAGTCCACGGAGCTATAATTACTGGAAGTGGCCAGCCTCTGCTTTCCTAAAGGAAACGCCCATTTTTATCTTTCCAGATGTCTCCAGGACAAATCACTTAGGCCGCTTCAGGTCTGATCTGAAGTTTAAGAATTCATGGAAAAGTAAAAACGGAGTAGAAATACATCCTTCTGCTTGAGTCCTGGTCTCCAGTCCTATGGCTAAATCACCACCTGGTCTGCTTCAGAGGACCCCAATTCATTGTGACACCCCTTGGAGAGCCCTCCACCCCCTGTCCTTTTGCCTCTGCTCTGGGAATAGCTAGGAGGCAGCCCACTCGGGAGTCACTCCTCTGTCTGGCAGGGGCTTCTCTGGCAGATCCAGCTGGTCTACAATAGCCCCTCTTCCCAGGTGGCGATCCAGGGCCCTATATTGCCTGCTATCCCCACCGGTTAGGACAATAAGCGGGGGCGGGGGGCTGGGGAGGATGAAATGGCAGCCCCCACCCAGCACTCTGAGCAGCCAACTCTCTGTGTGTGACTTGAGGAACCAGAGGGCAGCTCACCAGAAAACAGCTCCTGCTGCTCTTCAGCTGGGGCTTCCCCAGCCTGTTGTCCCTGCTCACCGGGGGCTCTTCTTATATGGCCTTTCCTTTCTGCAGCACCCACCTGGGAGCCCGGCAACTGGACACTTTGTTCTGCTACCTGTGGCCACTTGGGAACCAGCCTCCAGAGACCCCAGTGTGTGGCGGCCGATGGGCAGGAAGTGAGGGAGGCCCTTTGTGATCATCTCCCCAAGCCACGGGCTGGATTTCGACCCTGTAATGTCCGGGACTGCCCTGCCAGGTAGGAGTCGTCCCTCTTCTTGCCTCGTCATGACCAAGCTCCTTCTTGTCTTAAAAGGTACCCAGGCACTTGAACCTCCTGATAAAAATAGCTAAGATTGATTGAGCACTTATTCAACAGCACTCATTCTATGTTACTCTGTAAAGTTTCACTTCACAGTGATCTATAAGACCGATGCTACCAGCTTATTTCACTGGTGGGAAAACTGCCCTAGCTGAACAGGGGCCAGAAGTCCAGTCTGATTGGAGAATCCCTTCTCGGAGAAGCTGCTCCAATCGACTTTCTGCACTCACAGTGATGTGAGCCCCTGGAGTGTGACTCGTAGCGGCCATCACCTTGGCCCAACTCGTGGAAATAGAACTAAATGCTGCCTGGCCCTGCAACTGCCTATGGCCAGTGGTATATCAGACCATTGTGGTTCTATGTCCTTGACCAAAGGAGACCTCCATCCCACCTGTCTAGCCTGCCTCAGTGTGGAAAAAGCTTTATAGCACCACACTGCTCACCACTGCTGCGAACGGAACTAGGGTGTCCTGCATGGCAGGGATGAGTTTGACCCCTGAACCATCCCTGCTTCACCTTGGGAGGCTGAGCTCAGAGGAGATGTTGTAGTAAGTCTGACTCACCATGGGTACTTGTTAAAAAACAGGTCACAATTAGACTCATGAACTCCACCTAGCCTGGTCTGGTTTCCGTGCCCTCAAAAACAAAGCCAGCCAACCACTACCACCACCAGCAGCAGCAATCTCATTGCCATCTAGTCGATTTCTGTTCATAGGGACCACCCAATGGGTTTCTGAGACTATAACCATGGGAGTCAAAAGTCCCTTCTTTCTCTCATGGGGCAACTGGTGGTTTCAAACTGCCGACCCTTTGGTTAACCATCCATTGTATAACCACTATGCCACCAGAGCTCCTCAAGCACTCAATAAATTCATCCTAGACCCTCCTCTTCTTTCACATCCGTCCATTCCCCTCTCCCAATCCCCACCCTTGGCACCGGGGTCCCTGCCATCCTCATTTCTCGGGTGGACTAGTCCAGGAGATTCCTAATTGTTGCTGTCCATAAATGGAATCATTCCAGGACGCTAACCATTTACACACCCCGGGGTTCGACTGCTAGCTAGAAGGTTGGAGGTTGGAGTACACCCAGAGGTTCTTCAAGAAGAAATGCCTGTCCTCTGCTTGCAGAAACCAACCAACGAACACCCCATGGGACACAGTTGCCTTCTAACGCACCCATGGTGTCCCTATGACATGGAGTCAAATTGATAGTAGCAGGGTTTTTTGTTTTGTTTTGTTTTGTTTTTGTTTTCTGGCGCTCTGCAAACCCACATTCCCTTATTGCTCCTTTCTCCCTAGCTCTTTCACAACCTGTTCATTTGCATTCTCCACAAGACTGTTAAGTTCCTTTTGAGCAAATACATGGCTGCTTTCCGCAGCCCTCTCATCTTTTAGCACATTTTTTAATCCTGCTACCTACACGCATAAAGATCAAAAGAATTGACCATTGAATAGTATAGACCCCAGTGAGTCATTGGACAAATCGTGACGAATCACATAGCAAACAAAACTCCAAATCAAACACACTGCCACCCCCTTGGTTCAGACCCATGGCAACCTTATCGAACAGGGGACACTGTGCCTCAGCGTGTCTGAGACTGTGACTTTACAGTGGCAGAAAGTCTCATTTTTCTTCCTCCGACTTGCTGGTGGTTTCAAACTGCCGACCCTACAGTTAGCAGCCCCGCTGGCAGCCACTAGGCCACCAGAGCTTCTTTGGTAGCAAAATAGAATTTCCTAAAGAAAGAGTTGCATTCATTGAACACAAACTTTTGATACTTAGACGTGTTTGCTGAGTTCTTACTAAGTGCTAGGCGCTGTTAGATACTGGGAGAGTAAAGGTGGAGAAAACCCCCATTTATTGGTAAAAGAGATGGAAGCAAACAGCTCACTGCTCTTGTGGAAAATGCCCACAGGAGATCTAGTTTCCTGTGCAAAGTGGAATCACTGCCTTGGGGCGTGTTTTAGAAGAACTCTCGATATTGTGAGTAGCCTGACTCTCACGTCTGTCCACTAGCTCTCGTTCTTCCAAGGATACTCATCCCTCAGGAAACAACAGATAGACCCAACAAGACAGTGATGGTTGCTAAGTGCCCTCCAGCATATTTTGACTCATAATGACCCCATGTTTGCCAGGCCTTTCTTCCTCCGAGTCAGTGGGCGGGCTTGAACTGCCAACCATTCGGTGAGTAAACTAGCGCTTAACCCTTGTCCTATAAGGGCTCCCTGGTCCTACAATAGCCAGGGTGACATTTATCCAAGAGGGCGATTTTATGTTACTTCCTGAGTATCACCAAGTGAAAAAAATTCATTTGGGGACATATCACCAGCCCGGTTTATTAACTATTCCCAGGTACCTATAAAGATTAGAACCATACACTTTCTTTTCTTTCTTTCTTTTTCTTTTTAGAACCATACACTTTCATCTCTGGAATAGACCAGAGAGATCATCTAATTCCATCTCCCTGTTCATCCGTGGTCCTTAACTCTTCTGCATCGTGTACCCCTCTGCTATTCTAGAGAACCTAGGGATCCCTTCTCTGCGCAAGGTTTTTAAGTATATAAAACATAACGTATATGATGACAATGTAAACTAATTATAGTACAGTTACTGAAATATTAGACATGTGGAACATATGAATAGACTTTTCCAGAAGCACACTAAGTAGTGAGATTTTAGGAATCCTGGGTGCACCGCGATGCAAGCATTGGACTACTAACAAACAGGTCTACGGTTCAAACCCAGTCGCTGCTCTGCAAGTGAAAGGTGAACACACTGTCTGCTCGTGTAAAGACTCGCAGTCTCAGAAATCCTATTGCGAGCAGCTTGCTGTGAAACAGAATCCACCCCACGGCACTGGGCAGTGGTAACTTAATTTTGAAGTCATGGTGCAGGTTAATTCTATTTGGAGAGATCTGCCCCCAGTGTAATGTGACACCCAAGAATCTCGGGTGTTCAAAGGTGACCAAATCACAGGTGTTGCCAGTATGCGGGTAGTCTGTGGCCTACACTTATACTTGAAGGAAACACTACAGTTCAGGTAGAGCTCAGTGACAGAGTGAAGGCATGCGCCTTTCCATGCACCTCCGCCAAGTGGATGGCCCTCTTGGAGAACCATAGACTAGACCTCTGATGAGGAACCAGACTCGGCAGTGTCCCGACAGTTTGAACATCCTTCCCAGCAGAAAACTCATAAGATGCCTCTTCCTTAGGTCACACTTCTGTCATCATTAAATCACAAAAGTTAGGGTCAGCTCCATCTCGAATCAAATCCCAGTGGTGTTAGCACATTAGCTAGTGACCACCTTCAAGTTATTTAGCTCCCAGGCAACTGTTTCTCATTGAGGAGAACTACATGAGGTCACATGTAAGTACCTTGCAGAGGGAACAGTGTGTCATTATTGTGAGCGGCCATCGAACTGGCTCATGGAGACCACACACACAATAGGGTTTCCTTGGACTGATATTTTGGAAGCAGATCACCACCCCTCTTGTCCTCCTCTACCTTAGTGTAGACACACCGGTGACACCTGCTCTGCACCAAACAAGCCTCCCCTGGCCGACGAGTGGTGACTTGAGGAATTGGTTAGCAATCAAATCCAAGTCTCCCATGCATAAACGCCTAAAACACATGATTCCCCCCGCACTCCTCTGGTCTCAAAAAATTGAAATCTTTTGAAGCCTCCACCTATTTTTTTTCTCCCTAGCCCTACCCTCAGGTGCCACACACAGAGGGTTCATCATAAAGTTGAAGGGGTCTCTGCCCCACTGCAGTAGTAGTCACCGTGACCTCTGCTCTTCTGAAAAAAAGAGAAGGAAGCTGGGCACTCTCTCTCCCACTGCCTGTTCCCCTAGAGACACTTAAGACTCTTGCCACAGCCATCATGTTAGGATCAACGTTTCCTCTCCCAGAGGTGACTCCCCGTGAGGTCTGGCAGACCAGTCCTTACTAAGGTCTTGTAGTGTTTGCTCCTAGGTGGTCGACAAGCGCATGGTCAGCATGCTCTGTGTCCTGCGGTGAGGGGTTCCGCAGTCGACAAGTCACCTGCAAACGGACAAGAGCCAACGGGACTGTGATGGCGGTAACTCCAAGAGCCTGTGCTGCCAAGGACCGACCTCCGGGGAAGAAACCGTGCTCCGGTGGCCCGTGTGTTCCCTTGGCTGGTGAACCCGGGAACCAGGTAAAGCTGTAAAGCTGGCTGCTCTGCCATGTTGTCAGTGTCATAATCGTCACCTTGCTTCTAATCAATATTGATTTTCACTTTGGAGAACACCTAGCTAATCTGTACAATGAACACATCTGTCTCTGACCTCAAGGTTTACATTTCAAAATACGAGACTCTGTGCCATTGGATACAAAGATGGTGCAGGTTTGGGACCTTGGAAGTCACCCCAATAAGAGAAATTCCAAGATAAGTAGTATGCTAGTCTGGGTAGACTAGAGAAACAAGTTCATAAGTGTACATATGTGTCTAAGAGAGAATTTTATATACAGGGTAATTGTGCACTAAGAAACCATACCAACCCATCCCAACCCCATAAGTCCATATTAACCCATATGTTTGATACCAATCTGTAATGTCCTCTTCAAACTCAGAAAACACATGCAATGATGCCAAATTCAGGATGATCACAGGCCAGTGGGTAGAAAGTCTTTCAATTCAGTGTAAGCATCTCGTCAAAGTCCATAAAAAGAGGTTCTACTGTGATTTTCATTAGCATTAGAAGCTATGCATCGACTCCCTGAAGGGACTGGACAGCTTTAGCTTATTGAGACTGTGTCCAGCGTTGTAAACATCTCAGCAGGGTCAGGAGTCTCCATGTGGCTTCTCTGGCTTCAGAGATCTAGTTGCTTCAGGGTAGGTCCGTGTGGCTTCTCCAGTTCAGGGCACTAGCATAGTTCCATGTGTCTTGTCAGCTGCAGCGTCTCCCAGGGAGTGAGCCTTGTGTCAGTAGAGAGTCTGTTGCCTGCCTCCAAAAAGGAAATCCAGGAATTCCCAGAATTCTCACGAGAAAGTAATGCCCACACAGAGGCCTCATTGGCTATGACCCAGTTTGAATGACAGACTAGACTTCACTCTTAATTCTCTCAAGTCTCAAACTGACAGCAGAAGATGTAACCACCATAGCTAGTTTTGGGGGCCAGAGGAACAAGAGCAGCCTTCATGTAAAGGGAACATTGGTGATTTGGTATCTGCTCAGGAATCTCCAAGCTTATATACCAAATGTTGACTTGAGTAATATCATGTTAAAAGAATATTTAGGTTAAAATGTAAAAAATAATATGTAGCAGCATACATTGTTTAAAAGCATGGAGGATCGTTTGTGTCAATAAAAAATCTGTTCCAGTGTTGAATGGACAGTCTCAGTAATCTAAAGATGTCCAGTCCCTTCAGGGAGTCAATGCATAACCTCTAATGCCAATGAAAATCACAGTAGAACCTCTTTTATGAACTTTGGCAAATACCTTCTGACATTCATATTAGGGAATAAGTCAGTGAAGACAGGCATTTTCAAGAAAATGAAACTATTGGAAGTGTGTCAAAGCATCCTGCATCGCTGTCATAACTGAAGCTGTGCTTCGTGTAGGAAGAGTCATGGGTCACAGAGGAGAAATTCAAGGCAGTTAATCACTGGGGAAACGATGGTTTCAAAACTAGATGATAGGATGTTAGAAACATCTGTTGAAAGGAATCAAAGAAGATGTGAGTAAGTGAAAAGGCACTCCACAGTCATGGGTTGGAGACTAGCATTGTTAAGACGACGAACCTGAAAACCAAACTCACCGTCCTCAAGTCAGTTTGGCCCTCCCGTCACCTTGTGGGACAGGGTAGAACTGCCCCTGTGGATTTCTGAGACTGTGACTCTTTCCAGAAATAGAAAGTCTGACCTTTCTCCCCCGAAGCTGCTGGAGGTTTCAAACTGCCAACCTTGTGGTTAGCAGCCCAATATGCAACAACTACGCAAGTAGGGCTGCTTGACTAAGACGCCAGCACTCCCCAAATTGATCTGCCAAGTCAATGCAGTCCCTCTCAGGATCCCTGTTGGCTTCTTTGAGAAAGTTTCAAAGGTGATTCTAGAATTCATATGGAAATACAGAAGACTTCAAGTCGCCAAAATCTTCTTCAAATGAGCAGAGTTGGAGGACACACATTTGCCAAGTTAGAAGTTCCTACAAGGGGACAGTAATCAAGGCACTGTGGTATTAGCAGAGTCTAGACCTTGAGACCAATGGGATAAAACTAGAAAGAGTCTAGAAATAAGACCATATAGCCAGGTCAATTGCTTGGGTTCCAAGTGAGAAGGAGAGCCACAGGGTCATCCTGGCTGCGGGGGCAGGGTGGCTGGCTCACAGCTGCATTCAGACCCTCTGCGACTACAACTGCCCATGGGTGGCAGTTGGTTCCCCTGTGGCTGGTCTTTGGATGCCCTCCCTCTGTATTCCCTCTGAGTACACAACCTCCTGGATTGCACAGGGTCGATAGCATGCTCTGCTTGTGTTCCAGTGTCCTAGGCATTGCATGGGTCGGATCATGAGAGTACAGCAGCCGCTCCACACAGTGTGTCAACAGCACAATGGCTCTGCAACCCGGGACTCCATCTGTGATGACAGAAAGAGGTACTTCCTGCCCTGCGGGACCCTGTAGTCCCTCTTGCTTCCATCAGTGATGAAAATTGTGGGGGGAGAGGGGGCGGGGAAATTCTTTCAGGTTTCTATTCCCTCTCGTAAATGACCATTCCTATTGGGTTATGGCTTCTTGTGGTCATATCTACCTAAAGAATTAAATAATATGTACTATTTATGCTCACAGTTTATTTTGGTCATAAGCATGCGGAGAGAGACAACTCTACAAGCAGAGAACAAAAGAAGGGGTAGTGGTCAGATCCATATGGACAGTTGGCTCCTCAAAAACAAACTCACTGCTATTAAGTTGATAAGTTGACTGAATCTCATGAAACTTCTTGTTGTTATTTAATATTTACTATGACATTTATTATTTTTAATGTGTTGAATTGATTACATTAAGTCTATGTGTAGAGATGATTTAGATTAGGATATTGATAACATGGTTTAACAGAAAATAAGGAGCTTATAGAAGAAAGGAGTTTATTGTGCTCTTAAGGGAAGTGGGAGTTAATAGCCGCTTTGGGGAATGAAAGAGTTTTGCCCTGTGCAGTCACTTAGAGACCAGACACCGCCTGTGTTGTGCTCCACTACCCAGAGGTCTGGAGCCAGCATGACCTTGAGGGCAGACTGACCAGAGGCTTTGCAGTTGTGTTACTCTCTCGTCGTGTAGCACTTGAGCTTATGGTTGAGACGTTTTCGTTCATTGCTCAGGGCCCTGGCTCAGACACCATGCTCATCGATACGTGGCTGTGTCTTCCTCAGCCCTCCCCTGAGTGTTGCTGACAGACATGGGCGATCCATCTTCACAGTCGGTCTGGTTCCCACTGTGAGCTTCCTGCAGTCTTTGCAGTGGAGAGGCAGTGTTCCGTGCAGCACGATGTCACGCCAGAACCACTCTCCGCAAATGGACAATGTTTGAAACAGCTGCCCTCAACCTCAACCGAACTGGGTAGTTTCTTGTGTTGCTGAGAAAATAGAGACCATGCCCAAATTGAAATGCAGCATCCAGATATTTTTCTCTGCATTTACCAAGAGATGCTCAAAAACACAGATGCATGCCTAGGTTGGTTTGTTTTTAACAAAGCATACACATTTTTCTGAACTTTGCTTTTCCTATTTAACAAATGTTAAGGGACATTTTTCCACCTAAGTCCATAGTGATTATTTCATTTTTGTTGGTATCCAACCCTCCCCACCCCGACCCCTCATAAAAAAGCAAACAAATTTATTGTTATCTAGTCAACTCTGACTCACAGGGACCCAGCAGGACTGAGCAGCTTGGCCCCTTAGGGTTTCTGAGACTTTAAATCTTTACAGAAGCAAATCGCCTCATCTTACTTCAAAAGAGCAACCCATGGGTTCAAACCACTGGCCATCTGGCCAACAGCTCGGTGGTTACCCACTATGACACTTGGCATAGTAAATAAATACAGTTCTCAGGCTGATAGACATTTGATTGTTTCAATGTTTTGCCATGGCAAACATTGCCGTAAACATCCTAGAAAAATTATGTTTGTACACTCAGGGGTAGGGTGTAGGGTCATTGTCGATATGAAATCAAATTGTCTGGCAAATTACCATCAAACCATCTACCAACAGAATATGCTAATCCCTGCTTCCCATCCCCATTCTGTAGGTTTGTTCGTCTGATGAGTGAAACCTTGCATCTGACTTTGTTCTGAACGTCTCAAGTGATTCTTTCTCCTCTTCAGCTCTTTGGGTTTGGTTTGATTCTTATAAACCCAACCACTTTTCTTGAGCTCAGACGGCACCAGTTCCCAGGTCACCATCCGCTCTCACCTGGTCTATTCCCACAGCCATCTATCTAGCCTGCCTGAATCTCTCCCCTCCACTTTCCAGACTGCTGCTGGAGGGATCTTCCCCAACATGCAGTTCCACCACAATCCGTCTCCCTGGTGGTTAAGTCATTTTAGAAGCTTCACTTGCTCTTCAGGGTTTGACCAATGTTAAAAGAGATGGACAAAAATTCTTAATGCAGCTTATAAAATACTGCAGCCAAGTCCTGTCTCTCTCTGTAGTCTCATCCAAGACCGTACCTCTTTCCCCTCTCCTCCAGTTCCAGCTACACTGCTCTTGGTTTGGTGCCTTTACAGGAATAGAAAGCCTCATCTTTCTTCCTCAGAGAGGCCAGTGGTTTCCAACTGTTGACCTTGCGGTGAGCAGCCCAATTCATAACTCAAAACCACATGGGGAAAAATTAGGGGAGGTTTAGTAGCTAATTATTAGCCCTGATCATGCAGCAGCTAAGTTCTTGACTCGTCACCAGAAGGCTATTAGTTCAAACACATGCAGTGGCTCAGAGCGAATGACATCGACCTGGAAATCTGCCCCTGAAGAGAGCAGAGCCTAGGAAATCCAGGGGGGGTGGTTTTGACCCATCACATGGCTCTCGGAGAGTCAGAATGGACCCCACAACACTGACAACAACGGCAGCTTATTGAACTGGGCTTTAGAAAGATATGTGGAAGGGTGCCAATTTTAAAAAGCAATAACAGAAGAAAAATTCCCGGGGCTAAAAGAGAGAAAACAAATTCGCTTTCATTTTCTATACTGTGCCCTCCTTTTAACTGTCCCGCTTTCAGACCTTGATGTTTTGGTTTCATGCTGAAAATTTGCTCGACTATCTGGTGGTTGATGGGGGAAGGACTGCGATGCTTCAGAGAGAGTGCTGGCTGGGTTTCTTTTGTAGTTGGTGTTGATCAATGCTAGGAGAACTTACCCCTAGAGCAGGGATTTTCAGCCTTTCTAATATCTCAACCCGTTAAATACAGCTCCTTATGTTGGGGTGATGCCCTATCCATAAAATTATTTTGGTTGCTACTTCGTAACTGTAATATTGCTAATTAATAAATAAATATTATTGTAAAGTCATAGAGAATAAGGAGAAGTGGAAGCGAGATTGAAATAATGGAGGCAGACACAGCTCATGGTAGCATGCTCACCTCAGCCCCTCTGGGTGGTCCGCGGGAAGATGGGAAATGAGCGAGCAGGAGAGTGCTATTTATTGCTAACCAAGGCTTATATATATTTAGAGGAGGTGATGACAGGTAACCACATACACATCACAGGAAGGGGCTATACAATAGGCATACACATCACAGAGAAGGGATGTACAATCGACATAAAGATGAACGAGGGGTGTACATGTAATAGGAAGGGGAAGGACTAGAAGAACTGGCCCTAGATTCAATATGGCAGCCTAATCTTGGTCACCCTTGAGTGGACTTGACCTCCCTGGGTCCTTCAGAGAAACAATCTATTACTATCCTTATTAAAAGGGAGTGGGCCCTACTTACAGTGTGGCAGACTGTACAGTTTGATTCCTTGATAACCTTTACTGGAGAATATAACCCCTGACCTACTTCGGTTAACCTCTAAGTGTAGTCATTTGCAGCTAAGTTTGGCATAAATTCAGGGGAGACAACTTGGGAGAAATCTTTCTGTTTCCCACACCCCAGGTTGAGACATTTGCCCTAGAATTTTGTAGGCTGAAATTGGGAGTATATATCAGGTCTTTTCCCTACAGAGCCATTGGGTGGGTTCAAATAGCCAACTTGTAGGTTAGCACCAAATACTTAACTGTCACACCACCAGAAATCCATATGACCCTATAGTATGGAGTAGAACTGCCCCTGGGGATCCCCAAGAACATAACTGTTTATGGGAGTAGAAGCCCAGTCTTTCTCCCTGAAAACTGGCTGGTGGTTTAGAACTGTTGACCCTGCACATTGCAGCCTGATGTATATCCACTACACCACCAGCGCTCTTTCAGAAACCGGTGCATTTGAGAAACCTTAGGATTTCATTGTTGCGTGGGCCTGTTTCCCACTGATCTTTTCTGCCATGAGGATGCATTGACTCTGGGCTCTCACCAGATGGGTCAAGTGTCAGAGAAGGAGCTCTTCAGTAAGATGGGCAAATCCCCAGTTACCACAGTAAACCATCGAGTGAGTCCATCCCAACTCCCAGCACCATAGACTGCCATCAAGTCGATTCTGACTGATGACAGCCCTTGGAAGCTAGTGGATTTGAACAGCTGACCTGGGGTTTACCCATCCGTCGCTTACCCTGCAGAGCTATCAGGGCTCCTTCAATAAATGCCAGAGGATGTTTTATAGGGGAGAATATTATCAGTGGCCTTTGGTGGAGGATCTGTTTTGCCAGTTCCTTCAGCTGGGCAGAGTTCAGGAGATGTGGCTTCCACTGAACAAGTCAGTGGGGATTATCCGAGGAGACCCAGACTGTACTGATGATGCGAATAACACAGGACCTGAGGAAACGCTCACAGACAGAAAGCCTGTTCTCAAAGCAGGGATTGCTAACCTTAGTCAAGAGTCAGAATCACCTGAGAAGTTTACTGGAAAGATTACTGAGCCTCACGTCAGTGTTAATGGGTTGGGCATTGTGAGAGTGGAATCTCGCAGCCCATATCGTTTTAAAAGCTGTCACGCCTGTCACAGCCAGGCAGCTTGAATCTGACTGATGGTAAAAACAGTGACTCGGGACAGAGGTGCATCTGGACTGAATTGGACTGAGAGCTGGAGTAAGTCTAGTAATGATAAGGTTGCTTCATGATGCCGACTGCCTTCCTACTTTTCTGCTTTGCATAGATAAGCACGTGTGTCATAGTTGTGTGCATGTGCCTACACCCAGGCAGTGGCCATCTGGCACAGACTTATCTGTCCAAACCTGTAGGAAATGGTGCCCTCTACTGGATGGAGTTCTTTTTTCAAATTTGCCTTCAATAATCAAGCAACTGCAGCACTGTCCTGAGCTTCCTTCTATCCTTGTGCTCATCTCTAGCATCCTGTGCCCTTCTCAGCTCTTATTACAGGGGAGTTCACACTTTTTCAGCATGTGAGCTACTTATAAAATGATCAAGTGAAAATGATCTACCCACTGCAAAAATGCGAAACATATATTTTCATTTATTTAATCCATTTACTCATAGATGCATTAAGAATTCTTTATACATTGTATGTTTATGTACCTTGCATAACTGCATGAATCCTTCCTGCACAACACAACACAATTAACTATGTACATTTTTGGTCATTACTTTTTTTTTTAAATAAATCTGTTGTGGAATAGACTGAATGCTCTTTATTTTGGGGTGGGGGCATCACTGCCCTCTGGTGGTCGTGAGAGTTACCCAACGCTGCTCCTGAGAGCCACCGCTGGATTTGAACCGCCAAGCCTGCGGGCCGCAGTCCCGCACTCAACCACTTACACCACCGGGGCTCAGCCCTCTTTTGGTCATTACTTGAGTTGACTCTGATGACGTGCACTGAATGGAATGAGCCAGGGATGCATAGTCCGGACAGTAGCTGCTGACAGCCAGCCTCAAGCACACTCCCAAGTGATCATCAGCCATGGTGGAACGGCACTTGGACTTAATGATCTTTATGGGGGGAAAAGGCTGACACATCAGTAAGTAGAGCCGAATAATGCAGTCAAGGAGGTGGCACATTTTCTCATGTTTGGGTACTTTCCATCTGCGAATAAGTTTCAGAATTGTTCATGCACTCTGGACTTGAGCTGAATGTTGGCTTGTCATGTCAAAATTTCCCATTCCTTATGAAAGTGATCCATTTTTGTCTTCCTACTTGGTCCCCACTCATTTTAATACCCTTTCTTACATTTAAGAGAACGAAAACAAGGTCTAAAAATGGGCGATAACTTAAGTGTATCCATTTTGCTGCACTTAGCACCGTTGTTTGCACATGCATTTGACACCTAAGATGACATCTGATTGGCTGTGCTATATATCAATGACGTGATGAGAGAGGCTTATGTCGATTTTTTTAATGCCATGTGATCGACCCACACTACATCTGAGATCACTAGTAGATCGTGATCGACATATTGAGCCCCTCTGCCTTATTATGAGGAAGCTCAAAGGCTGCTTCCAAAGCCCGCCATCAGGTGAAGCAGAGGCGCGGTTCTCTTCGGGAAGGTCACTTGGGCCTGAAATACCAGAAGTAAACTTAACTGACTTATTCAGAGGGAAGGAAGGGGGAGGCTTAGTTAGACTGTGAGGACCAAGTTGATGACTTTTCTTCTAATGGACATCAGATTCTTCTAATCCTCTGAAAATGTGTTGCACCTTCATTCAGTAGAAAGTTGGTTTCTGCTGAGGGGAATAGCTGAGAGGTGCCCAGTCTCTGCTCTGTCATCCTGAGGTCAGCTTCTGGCCCCCAGGACACATGCCCACTAGAGAAAACAAGAGCTACGCAGCTGGAAGACCACGGGGCACCTCTCCCTCACAGACAGTGTGGTGTGAAGGCCCAGGTGCGCAAATAGCACGTGTCTGCCGATGGGCTAAACAACAGTTGGTGATGGAATGGAACCTTTGAAGGAACACCATCAAAACAGGGCCCCACACTTACTTGGCTAACCTCCTCCTTTTCAGGAAGAAAAAAAAAAAAGTTCAGCAGCCCCTGAGCAATTGCAAGTTTCTGTGCTATAGTCCATCCTCTGGAATAGAGGGTGGAGCCCTGGTGGCGTAGTGGCTATATGTTGGGCTGCTCATCACAAGGTCAGCTGTTCAAGACCACCAGCAGCAACTTGGGAGGAAGATAAGACTTTCTCTTCCTGTAAAAGAATGACAGTCTCAGAAACCCATAGGGAGAGTTCTACCCTGTCCGGTAGGGCCTCCATGAGTTGGGATTGACTCGGTGACCCTGAGTTTGGCTTGTTTGCCTTGAGTTTTATCTGCTTTTGCAGCCTCCTGGATCGTGTGAGTACCCCAGGGGGCTGTATCACCCACTTTGGGAAGCACAGTGTCAAAAATAAGCCTGATCAACTGCTTCCATTAAGTTCCAGCCCAGGAAATCCTCTGGGAGAGTTCTCTGCAGCACATGGCCTTACTTATTTTGTATTTACCATAGGTTGGATTGACTCCACAGCTAACAGGGGTCAAGGGCGTTTGTTTACTTATTTATTTCACTTTGGGGTTTGGAGGAAGATGGAATAGCCCTCTAGTGGCTAATCCACACATTGTTTCCAACCCTTTGCGGATTTCCCCTGCAGAGCAGTGCAGGTGCCAGGGCAGGCACTGGCTTTGTATTTTCCTCATCTACTTCCTCATTCCCGTGTGTTTGGCACAGGAAAAGCCTTACTTGCATTATATATATATATATATATATATACATATATATATATTGCTCTCTTTGTTGTTGGATCAATATGATCAGTCATCTGGCAGATCTATAGCCTTATGTGGGATTGGGTACATTTTTCTGAAGTGACTTTTCCCAAAAAAGACTTTCCTGCAACCTGTACCTGACATGTTTCCAGAACCTTCCTAGTATATCTGGGGTTAACTTGAGTAGAGTGAAGGGGCCTTCGCACTGACTTGAAAATAGTCTATATACCCCCACCTTCTCAAAAAAAAAAAAAAGATCCAATCTTCTATCACCCTGTGTCAGTCTGGGTAGACTAGAGAAACAAATTCACAGACACGCATATGGATATAAGGGTAAGGTTTATATACAAGAGGAATAAAACATTGATAAAGTCCCAACCCAGTCCAGTTCAAAGTCATAAGACCAATATTAGCCCATATGCCCTATCCCAGTCTATAAAGTCTCCTTCCGACTCACAAAGTCACAGGTCAGTGGGTGCAGAATCCCAGCACTGGCAGGGGCCTCCCCATAACTCCTCGCTTCCAGGGCTCAAGGTCCATCAACAGCATCCAGTGGTGATAGAAGCAACTCAGCGCTGGCAGGGGTCTCCACATGGCTTCTCCAGCTTCAGAGGTCTGGTTCCATCAGGGTAAGGCCGTGTGGCTTCTCCTCCGGCTCCTCCAGCTCCTTGGACGCTGTCATCTTGTCTTGTCCATAGTTCGTCATCTGACTCCCAACAACTGTGGAGATGGCCTCTCATCTCCAGGAGGGAACTATGGCAAAACTTCCCAGAAGTCTCAGGAGAAAGCCATGCCCACACAGAGGCCTCATTGGCTACTCAATGACTATCTCCAGATTAACAGGCTAGACTCCATCCTTACATCTCAATCATGAAATTGATGTAAGCACATGACCGCCACACCTTCATGATTGCACCACCACTTTTGCTTAGCCAGGGCCCATGCCAATCCGTTTCCTGGTGAACTGGGTCTTGATTTAAGACCGTTTCCATATGTTAAATCCAGAGTAGGGTCAAAGGCTGCATCGGCCGGAGGTGACATCTGGCTGTTTGGTTTCAGACCCGCCTTGAGGAGGAACTGCTCATCGGGGGCCTGTGATGGCTGCTGGCGCGCCGGGCCTTGGAGACCCTGCACAGCAGCCTGTGGCCCGGGCTTCCAGGCGCGGAGGGTGGAGTGTGTCCACCGAAGGAGCTGCAGACCCGTGGCTGAGAGGCACTGCGGGCAGCAGCGGAAGCCATCCTCCTGGCGGCACTGTCTGGGGTCATCCTGTGAGAGGACGTACCCCACTCAGGTATAGCTGCCCCCCCCACCCCTGCCTCGCCCAGCCCAGACCCTCACGGTGCCCTGCCCCCGCATCACTGTCGGGGCCCGTTCAGAATGGGTGCGTGGTTTGGGGACATTAGGAGATGAGCTTCGTTGATGCGACCTCTAGTCAGTGTTCTTTGGAGCAAATCCAGTTGCATCTTGGGTGTCGGGGGCATAGCTGACAAACACTGGCAGCCTCTCCTCAGATGTGCATCCTCCAGGGAGGGTTCCTATAAACGGCCTTTGGGGAACCCAGGGAAATATCCTGAATTTTCTGTAAAATGTCAACGTATGTGGATTGTTTGCGCTAACAAGTCCACAGAGTCTCTAAGTTTCCCAAGGAGTTCATAACCCTGCCCACCCCACACACAAGCTAAGAACTGCTGTTCTAGCCACGGGGAGGTCCATCCTGGGCCTGCAAGGGAAGGCCACTAGCTGACAGGGGAGGCCTATGTATTCCTTACTCTCTTCCTTCCAGTCTGTGACCTCCACTTTTAGTTCTTGATCAAATCAAGGACATTAAAAAAATCATCAGGGCGCTGAAGGGCTTCTAAAGGTTGGCAGTTTGAATCCACCCAGAGGTGCCCTGGAGGAAAGGGCTGGTTGTCTGCTTCCAAAAGGTGGGAGCCATTGACTCCCTGGTGGGGCGCAGCTCTTTGCTGGGGGGGGGAGCAGGTTTGGCCTGGGCTTTGGGTGGGTGTTTGTGCTCCTGTTCCGTTTGTTGTCTCATGAACCACCTCTTGTGGATCTTGGTTTCTGTCCTGGCAGGAGACTGCGCCCACAGCACTCACCGCTGTCTCTTTGTAAAGCACCTGTGCCTGTGTTCCTTCGACCTCTACAAACACACGTGCCACCGCTCGGGGGGAGAAGGAGGCTTTGGTGGGACTCCGATGCTGCTGTGAAGAGAAAAGAGACCCCTGAAAGCTCACTGCCTCCATCCAGATGGTCCAAACCCTTGTCTCTCCTTAAAGCGAAGCCACCCAGCTCTGGACTCCCCCGGCCATCAGCGAGGTGCAAATACCCCGCTGTCTTAGCCCCTGCTTCCTCCCCACCCGCAACACAACAGGGGGTGGGGGGGGAGGGTGTCATCACCATGAGCTGATGCTTTAGTGGGCGGCCGCCAGATCAGTCCAGGGACCCCAGCATCCCAGGACTTCCACCTCCCGCCTGCTGTAGAGCGCCACCAAGTTCGGAAGGCGAGGCGTTGGCACTTGAGAAGCGCTGACCACCAGCTGTGAACTCCTGCCTGTGAAGGTCTTTGCCATCCCGTGCAACCCAGTGCTATTCCGATGCGCTGGGGCCCTAACCCCACCCCCCACCCCCAACCACTCCAGGCAGAAGTGATTCCATGGCAACTGATCAGTTAGTTGAGCCAATGAAAAAGAGGCGGCCTCTCTGCACAGGATTGCGAGCAGTTCTTACACGCCCACGCGGTCCTTAGGGCAGCCATTTACCCAAGGATGGCAACCTCTCTGTGACCAGATGGGGCACCACGGCAGTAACGGAGAGCGTTAACCTTTCCTACTGATTTTAAAGTAAGATTCAAAGCTTTAAGAGCTGCGAATGGAACTTTTTTCCTAAGCACTACTCTCTTGCGTGCAAACACAATCAAAGCCTTATCAGACTTAATTTATGCATCAAATTGTATCCCTATGGATTTCTATTGTGGAAAAAATATAAGGAAGTAATCCAATTATGAAGCATGATCGTTTAAGATGATGGTTTACAGTAAATGTTTTAGTTCGAACGGCTTTCCCCCCCCCACCAGTGAATCCGAAGTGAATTAGTTAGGCTAGAAGTTAAAAATTAGGATTGGGGCTACCTTGAGTCCTAAAGTTAAAGGTAGGATTGGGCTAGATAAAGAGCGGCAGTTACATTAGCACCCAGGCTAGAATGGGCTTCAAAGGTTGGTGTGAGAACCAGGTAAGGTTAGGGGTGGGGTGGGGTGAGTTGGATTTGCACAGATGTCAATCCTGGTACGAGAGAGAGTGTCAAGGTGGGGTTTATGTTTGGAATAAGCCTGGCTGCTGGAGTAGCGTCAGGCTGTCAATCGATTGTAAATTCAGAAGCTGATTTCGCTGTGGGAATCCTTCCTTCATATACTATCGTGTTAGGGCTTTTGATGGCACACGTAGGCACAGGTACCCTCACGAGTGGGTGCACTCCTTTGTCCCATGCCCTCGCTCGCTCGCTCGCTGCCAGTCTGCAGCCCCTTTAGCAGCCAAGTTACCGGAAATGGGTTGTGCCGAACCTAGCCCTTGGCCAATAGTGATAGTGTACCTTGCATTGTGGTTTGGGATTTGTGTGTGATGGAGTTTGTCTACCACGTGCCAAACGCCCGGTCTCCCCCGCCCTCCCTCCCGCCCCTTCACACTGGGATGAGCACTACTGTAGGTGGAGGGTCTGGTGGGGGGGAGGGGGGGAGGTGGATGGGGAGAAGCAGAGACGCCACACCCGCCCAGGAGTTTTCAGTTATCAGTCACGCTTGTTAAATTAAAAGACGGATCACTTGTAAAATACTTTGTATATATTTATGATAGGACTTCAAGGTGCAATATTTTATTTTGTACAGTGTGTAATAAAGATATGGGACATCTATTTTTCTTATTAACAAAATTCCTTATTAAATTGCTTCACCTTTGTATTTAAAGTTGGAAGTTATTTTTTTCTCACTTGATATTGTACTTTGTTCTTCTTGTCATCCAAATGGCATGCCTGTGTCCTTTATTTTACTGCTGTTCCTATAACATGAGAGGTACTGTTTCTCTGTCGTTGATGCTTAAGTAATTCTGGAATAAATTTACTTTGATTATTCAGTGACATTCTTATCTGTGTAATCGATATGTTGATGTTTCCGTAGCCTTGGGGATTGTCACTTTGACTACCCTTTAACCTTGTGAGTATTGAAGCACTGCCTGGGACTGTCCTTTGTAGTGGGCATTTCAGTATCCACATGTGGTCCAGTAAGGAATCACTCTTAACCATCCCCTGCCCCATCAATTAGCTATATTCCATGGATGCTATTTAAAAGAAAGGTCGGTAGAAAAGAGAGAGAGAATCTCCCTCCCACCCCAAAGCACTCTGAAATAGACCAGGAAGCGGGGAGTAGACTGAAGAGCAGGAGGTGGTCATTTGCTTTTATTTTGGATCATTGTTGGTCTAGGGAGAGATTTTAGATATCTGCATGGAGAATGTTAACAGCCCTTGGTGGAAGAATTCCCTTCGCTAACTTCCTATCATTTGCATCGAACCCTCAAAATGATAGTGAATATCTTTAGGCAATATTCATGTTATTGTTGTATTCCCTTCACTCACCGTGGGCCTTAGAGATCCAAAGTCACTTGTTGAAGACAAAAATATTGACGTACGTATCTGTTGAGGGTATGTTAACCTCATGACACTGAGCCATATAGAAGATAAGCAATAGAATATCTCCATTCTCCAGTCTTTCAATAGCGTCCTTTCAACTTAAACAGACAAAGATGGCAGACCTAAGTCACTTTCAATAAATCACTTCGGACCTTATTCAATGATAGAGGATGGAAAGCATCATGAATACAGTCTGTCAGTAGAACAACAGAAGGGACTCCTCGATCATCTCTATGGATGCGGGAAAACATTTGATAAAACTCCAACACCCTTTCTGGATGAAAATTCTAAAGAATGGTGGAATAGATAATACATTTCTAAATATATTTATAGATATATATGAGAATTCAGCATTATACTTAATGGAGAAAGATCGAACTTCAGCTCCTGAAATCAGGAATGAGGCCAGGGTGCCCACTATCACGAGTTCTGTTCAGTATTCTGTTAGAAGTCCTACCACAGCAGTAAGAAAAGAAAAAAAGGACTCAGATGGAGCAAAGGCGTAAAATGATCTCTCTTCACAGATGGTAAGATCCTGTATATAGAAAACTCCAGTGTCCAAAAGAGACCGTCTACAACCTCCACAGTCCCCAGTGCATGTCCTGCCCCTTCTCAGTCAAATGGTGTCTGTTTCTGGGGAGCAAGTCACTTTTCCCACAGTAGTTATGTTTGGCAGCTAACACGTGGACTGGTATTGTATGCCTCCCATTTCCCCTCTTTTTCTTTCTTGGGAGTCCATCCCCTCCCACCCTGTATTATTTATATTTTTCTTTTGTCTCCCCTTAACCACTTTCTTTTTGTTTTGCTCCCACAAAGTAAGTGCTCCAGCCACCACCTGCTCCACAGTCGTTGGCAGCAGCTCTCAGCCCCAGCCACACTCCCCCCGCCCCACACCCCGCACCCACCACACAGTTCATTTCTCTTCTGTTTGCTTCTTCTTCCCTCTTGCCTCCTGCTTTCTTTTTCCTTCTCCTTCCCAATTTCCATTTTCCCTACCAGTCAACAGCTAGTGACTGTCTCTGGTCGCATGGGCCCTACTTGCCATCCCACTTGGTGAGTGGCACCAATTCATCCAGCATCACCGAAGCATGCAGCCGCCCCACCGTTGCTCTGCACAACCAATGCCTAGAGACGCAGTCTACGCTTTTATCACTACCTCTGCCAAACTAGTACCCAGAGTAGAACACCAGTGCCATGGGCTGGATATCTTAAAACAGAACAAAAAATGACAAAGGAACACACAAGCAACATCAATAAAATATCCCCACAATGTGTAAGAGACAACAGACATTTCAAATCACGTACCTACCTTCACTGACAAATCACAGGCCTAGAAAAGTCTTACAGAGGAAGAAACTCTATTGAAACTAATAGATAACCAATTCAAAAGAATTAGACTTCTATCCCATTTGCAGGTTAAGAAAGTGATCCAGGACAACACGAAGGGAACCAAACACAAAATCAAGGAAAACACAGAATTCTTGGGGAATTCCGGAAAATAATATAAAAGCAAGTGGCAAAAGGAAAATTGAAAAATCCCAGGTAAGCATCAAATAAATATACAGATGATTACTATTAAATATCAGACACAGCAAACACATTATACCGATAAAGGAGTAGAATTAATTCATGGAATATTGGTAACTATCTGAATATGAATCTATTAAAAGAACAAAGAGAACAAAGCCTAAGAATTATGTTACACCATCAACAGGAATAACTTACATGTATTCTGAATTCCTAATAAAAAAACATACGCTCTTGATTTGTAGGGAGAAAATTCCCTAATAAAAAATATGAGAGGTACATAAATATTAAGAAACTTCTAGGGCTGAGTCCCAGTGGCATAGTGGTTGTGTGCGGGACTGCGGCCCACTGGGTTGGTGGTTCAAATCCAGCAGCAATTCTCCAGCAGCAAGGCTGGGCCTCCTACTCCCACCAGAGGGCAGTGATGCCCCGCCCCCCAAAAAAAGAAATTAAGGAACTTCATAAAAAGCTGGCCAACCTTACAAGAAATGCTAAAGGGACGCAGTCCTTCAGACAGAAAACCACAATAACAGCTACTGGAGATTAAGAAACAAAATTTTTAAAAAATGTTTTAAAGCAAAAAAGAAAAAAGGATAGCAATAACAAAAGAAGCAAAAATAAGCCTACAAGCCCCAATAGGGGACTCGAGAATAAATTTATAGACAGTAATAATATAAACAGTGAATAAATAAATAAGTAATGAAGTTACAGAACTTCCAAAGGGAGAGGAGGACAAGATGATATCAAGATAGAATGCATTATTTTAAACTGGGGAAGAAAGAAAGAATTTACAGAGTAACCTCAAAGGAGATGAATAAGCCTCAACAACAAGGCAAACCTATCATTTCACTCAGCATTAATACAGTAGCAACAAAGAACATTTTAATAAAATCTGTCAACACAAAGCATATTCATTGAATGAAAAATATTCAGAACCCCAAATAAATCAGCACTACGATAGCGAACACAACAAATGGCAGTAATAGATTCAAACCTGTTGATAACTGCACTGCATGAAAATGGACTACATGTACCAAAGTGTGTGGCACAATGCGTAAGAAAAGCAAACTCAAAACGCCATCAGATGGCCATCAAGGCAACAGTGCCTCGGGGCAACTCTATGGAAAAGGGACACAACAGCACTGTCCCTGCTGGTTTCTGAGACAGCAGTCCTTTCCTGAGGTAGAAAGCCTCGTCTTTCTCCCCAAGAGTGGTTGGTGGTTTTGAACTGCTGATGTTGTGGTTAGGTACCCAATGGGTAACATACTCTGCCACCAGGGCTCCCAGATAAGAACACGTGGCCCATCCATAGGCTGACCATAAGTGACACACCTTAGACACAAGGAAACTTCAACTAAAAAGCGAAAGATGGAAAAACAACCACCGAGAAAGGCAATGCAGATCTTTGATAAAAAGTCAGCAAGAAACAAGCAAGGAAATTATATAACACAGAGTTAATCCAACAAGAGGAGATAGTCATAAGTATCTACACTCATGGTGAATGCGTGCCCAAATACAAAATCACACTTTAACTGAGTATTAAAAAAAAAAAAAAAAGACAGATACAGAGAAGTCCATGATAATAGCAGGAGACTTTACCAGATGGCAAGTGAGTTTGGTTTGTTTTTTTGAAGGGCAGAACAAATTGAGAGAAACTCAGTGACGATACAAATTCTAAACAACATGATCTTGACGTCATAGACACAAAATACTCCCCCGGGCCTCCTACTGCCTCTGGGGATGGCTGCTGCTTGGGACTTGGTCTCTCTTTCAACCTCTGCAGGTCTTTCTTCTTTTTCCTACTTTGTTTTTCTCTGTATTTCTCTTTAATAGACTTGTTCTTTAATTAAAAAACATAACACAACAAAACAAAAACACTCCCCCGGCCCCAACCATAGCACAATACACTCTTTCTCAGCACACGGAACAGTGTGCAAATAAGCCATATCGAGACTGCAGAACAAGCCTTGCTAAATATAAAAACATCGAAAGTTACAAATTATCTTCTCAAAACACAATACTATAAAATTTTAAATGAACAAAAGGAAAATGAAAGGGAAAACTTCAAATGCCCCAAACTGAACGATGCCCCGCTTAAAACAACTGGGCAGCAGAAAAAAAAATTTTTTTAATGGAATAAAAAATATTTGAATCAAATAAGAATGAAAACACAATGTACAACATATTTAGGACACAGGCACAAACTCCAAAAAAGAAGAACGAACCGAAATCAATACCTTAATCCCACATCTTCAATAAGTAGAATAAGAATATGGAGCTGGGGTCGGTGGGGGGTGGTGGGGGGTGGGGAGGAGTCCTATAATCCCCAGAAGAAAGAAAATAATACTCAAACAAAAATAAACAGAAAGTCACCAGCATCAACAATCCTTTCAAGAGTCTTTTGAAAGGAATCATTACATTAACAAACTACTGGAAAAATGTAATAAAGGAAGAGAACACAGAAGTAATAAAATCGACAAATTCTTGAAATCAAACTATAACAAACAGATACAAATTTGAACAGACCTGTCACAATTAAATAAATGGAATGTGGCAAAGAAAACAGTCAAGAACTGACACACATTTTTTTAAAAGCCCTGGTACCAAGAGTTTCACTCATAAATTTTATGAATTATTCAGAGAAGAGTTATCACCCATTCTACTCTAACTATTCCACATTATAAAAGAGAATGGGATACTGGTGAACTCACTCTCTGAAGCCTTGGAATATAGAGGATTATCCAAAAATTGTTCTAAGATTATCTCAAACCTTAAGCCCAACGATATCCCCTGAAGCTTTCTTGAAGCCAAACAATAGTTTAACTTATAAAGAATATTTGCCATGAGCATTGTGCTAGTTAAAGATCTACTGAGATGGGATCAAATTGACAACAGCAACTCCAGAGGCATTCAAGCTACTCAAGTAGCAAATTAGCCAAGTTGGTAACCTTAGGGGACAGTGAATTTATGTTAATGGTGGTGGAACAAATCAGAAAAGGATGAACATTTTTGCACAACTTGGAGAATGCTATCAATGTCACTGAATTGTGTTTGTAGAAATGCTCAACTGATGTATATTCTGCTGTGTGTATTCTAAACATCCAGGAAAAATAAAAAAGAATGCTTTAGAATGAAACGTATTAAAGGAGTGGGGGTACTCAGTTCCCAGTCTCTGACTGGCAAGCATTCCTCTCCTGCCTGCCAGTGCACTTTCAAAAAAAAAAAGATTTTATTGCTAATTTCAGAATTTGGGGTCTTCTCTACTGCAGGAGTATACAGGGAGATAATGAGGAAGGGGAATATGGAAATGTCCTACTGTCTACTGTGATTTATTTTCCTCCTTTCTTCATTAGATATATTCAAGGTTGGCTGATTGGAAATTCTTCCTAGAATCTCACTCAAAAACCCAAACACATTGCCATTGAGTCATTGCTGACCTACAATTTCCCAAACTGTAGTTAAGGGAGTAGAAAGCTTGTCTTCCTCCTTCAAAGAAGCTGGTGGTTTGGATCTGCCAACCTTATGGGTTTGAGCCTGACAATATAACCACTACACCACCAATGCTTCCTACAAACTCACGGGCTATAACAATTAACCCTAGTTGCAAAGCTGCTAAGGTGCTGGGGGATATATATGCGTGTTCATATATAGTGTTTCAAAGGAATCTAGAGAAAGGATAAATTAAGATGGTTAGCTTTCCACCTTATTCCAAAAGTCCTTTTAACCCTTGCATAGACATAGACCTCTGTAACCTTCCCATGTCCCATTATTTTCACGTACTTCTCTTGGCCTGGTCAGTTCTTACTTATCTTTTAAAATTCAGCTCAGCTGATCTCTTTATTTATTTTGCTTTTTAAAATCATTTTATTGGGGGCTCATACAACTCTAATCACAATCCATACATACATCTGTTGTGTTGAACACAATTATACACATTTTGCCATCCTCATTTTCAAAACATTTTCTTTCTAGTTGAGCCCTTGGTGTCAGTTCATTTTCCCCTCCCCCACCCTCTCTCCCTTATAATTTATAAATTATTGGGGTTTTTTTTCATGCCTTACATCAACCACTGTCTCCTTTCACCCACTTTTCTGTTGTCTGCCACCGTAGGAGGGTGTTTTATGTAGATCATTGTGATCAGTTCCTTTTATCCCCCCACCTTCCCCTTATTCTCCTGGTATTGACACTCTCATTACTGGTTCTAAGAAGTTCCTCTCTGCTGGATTTCCTGTGTTTCCAGATTTTATCTGTACCAGTGCACATGTTCTGATCTAGTCAGATGTGTAAGGTAGACTAGTGAGATCATGATAGTGGGAGGGAGGGAGGAAGCATTAAAGAACTAGAGACAAGTTGTATATTTTATTGGTGCTGTGCTGTACCCTGCCTGCCTTTTCTCTTCCTAGTGACGTTTCTGTGAGGGGATGTCCAATTGTCTACAGATGGACTTTGGATCTCCTTTCTCCCTCTCCCCTCATTCACATTGATATGATTTTTTGTTCTGGGCCTTTGATGCCTGATCCCATGATCACACAGACTGGGGTACTTCTTCCATGTGGACTTTGTTGCTTCTCAGCTAGACTGCTGCTTGTTTATCTTCAAGCCTTTAAGACCCCCAATGCTATATCTTTTGATAGACAGGCACCATCAGCTTTCTTCACCACATTTGCTTATGCATCCATTTTGTCTTCAGCAATTATGTCAAAGAAGGTGAGCATCTCAAAATGCCGGGTTATTGGAACAAAATGATCTCATTTTAAGAAAACCTTCCTTCACTGATCCCCAGGCAAATGCCCTTATCTATCTATACTGTGTCTTTATTTATTTCCACATCTATTAAATTGTTAGGTTATAGGGAGCTGTTACTATTCCTCTGTGTGTCCACAGGTCATAGTGCATGGCCTCCCGAAACCAAGTAAATGACTGATTAAGTTCAAAGTGGATGTAATCCATCAGATTACAGAGATATGAAAGCTGGCATTGGAAAAGACAGCAGTCTGAGAGAATGCTGTGGTACGGTTTTGATATATATATATATATATATATATATATATATATATAATGCTATCTATTTAAGAGCTAAAGCTATTTCCGTATAGCCTGTAAGTGTAAACATATTTTGTTTTAAATAATTTTATTGGTACAACTTTTATCACAATCCACACATCCATCCATCGTGTCAATCACTTTTGTATATTTGTTTCCCTCATCCTTATAAAAACACTTGCTTTCTACTTGAGCGCCTGGTATTCACTCCTTATTCCCACCCCCACCTTCCACTCTCCCCTCCCTCATGAATCCTTGATAATTTACAAATTATTATTTTGTTATATACCATCTGACGTCTCTCTTCACCCACTCCTCTGCTTTTCATCCCCCAGAGAGGAGGTTATATGTAGATCCTTGTAATCTCTTCCCCCTTTCTCCCTCACCTCTCCACCCTCCCAGTATTGCCCTTCTCATCACCTGTCCTATGGGGTTCTTCTGTCCTGGATTCCCCGTTTCCAGTTCCTCTCTGTACCAGTGTACATCCTCTGGTCCAACCAGATTTGAAAAGTAGAATTGGGATCATAAAAGTGGGGGTAGAGGAAGCATTTAAAAACTAGAGGAAAGCTGCATGTTTCATCATTGCTATCCTGCACCCTGACTGGCTCGTCTCCTCCCTGAGACCCTTCTGCAAGGTGATGTCCAGCTACAGATGAGCTTTGGGTCCCCACTCTGCACTCCCCTTCATTCAGAGTGATATGATTTTTTTGTTCTTTGATGCCTGATACCTGATCCTTTCAACACCTCATGATCACACAGGCTGCTGTGCTTCTTCCACGTGGGTTCTGTTCTCAGCTAAATTTCTGCTTATCTTTGAGGCTTCAAGACCCCAGACTCTATCTTTTGACAGCCAGGCACCAACAGCTATCTTCACCACTTTTGCCTATATACCTGCTTTGTCTTTCTCAACTGTGTTGGGACAGGCTGGTGTGCTTCTTTTATGTGGGCTTTGTTTTTTCTCAACTAGATGACCACCTGTTTATCTTCAAGCCTTTAAAACCCCAGATGCTATATCTTTTGGTAGCTGGGCACCATCAGTTTTTTCATCATATTTACTTATGCACCCATTTTGTCTGCAGTGATCATGTCAAGAAGATGAGCATCTCAGAATGGTGAATTATTAGAACAAACTGTTCTTGTGTTGGGGGAGTACTTGAGTAGGGCCTATTGTCCATCCAGATTCTTTTCCAATGCTCGATTTTCCAGAGAAAATTGGATACAAAATTAATTCATACATTAAAAAAATTTTAATAGTGTAGTACAGATATAAAATTCACAAATTTCTTCAGAAATACAAGTATATTTAAATAAAATCAAACTAATGATAGTTAAAAATTTTAAAATATGAATGTTCTCAATTCAGTCTCTATTTTGAATTCAATTTGAAGCTATTAAAAACAAAACAACCGATAAGCCCACTGTCATTGAGTCGATTTGGACTAATAACAATGAAATTTTTGAAGCTCTAAGAGTCCCAAATTCACTTTGTACCAAAATAATCATATTCTTTCATAATGCAATCAATTACTTATCAGAAGAAAAATCCACTAAATGTCTAATCCATTATAAATGTTTCATTATTATAAATTCATTATTTTATAAGATCATTTAACCCTTCCCCCTTTAGCACTCATTTTTACTCTGGAAGAATGGTATGAGGTGATTGTGACCCATGTTGGGCACAGTGAACCTAGTGCAGCAATATAAGGTCATAGCCATCAGCTATTTCTATATCTGATCAAATACATTGTCCTTGCTGCAAATGCTCATATTTAATCCATGGTATACACCCCAAGCCACACTCTCTTGCCCTCTAGTAATGTCATGGTTGATTTTGAAACTTTAGAGGGGAAGATAACTCTCAGAAATGCATACTATTCATAGGCTCAAAGTAAGTTTGACTATTTACCCATCCTTGATACAGATCAGAACATGGGTATTCAGGATGTAATCATCTTAATTTGGAAGGGATGACCCCCCCCCCCAAATTATAGGATTTAGTTACAGTTTCATATATTGGTCTAGAATTTATGGATTAAAATTTATAATCTTATGCTCAAAAAAAAAAAACAGCAACAACAAAAAACCCTTTTTTTATGAGGTAGAAAGAGTAGATCTCTTTTTACAAAGGAAGATGCTTGGCTTAGAGAGGTAAGCCCCTTGCCTAAGATGGCACAAATAGAAGCTGATGTATTGGAACTTGAACTCAAGTCTGTTGCTCAGTCTTTCCTTCCAGACCACATGAAGATAGCCAAGGGCAATGCAAAAGACTCTGAAGCCCCAAGCCAAAAACATCACTCAGCATATGCTATGCAGATGTCTTGAAGTGTGAGAAAGTGCAGTACTATGATCTTGGAACAAAAGTTCACATGTCATTTTCTATGGGGTTCTGGGTGGTCCCAATGCACTTGATGAAAATGAGTATGCAAATAATCCTATCTTGCCATAATTGCCAATAGGATATGAATAATAATAGACTGGGGATGAACTATTTGAACGCCATCCAGCCAGTTCCGATTCATAGTGACTCTGCACAACAGACCGGAACACCATTCCGTTTGGCACCATCTTCACAGCTGCTCCTCTTACCCTATTGACACTGTGTCAATCCATCTCTTCAGGGGGCTTCCTCCTTTTCCTTACCCCTCTACGTTAGCAAGCTTGAGGTCCTTTACAGGGGCGGTAAATTATTTGATGTGACTCTTCTAGCCAAACCACCAATTTCCACCAAACCACCTTTTCCTGCTTGGGTTTGGTAAGACAGTGGGGGGAACCTACTGATAGGATTCACCTGTGAGAAACTGTCACCAAGAGTCTCTAATCACATCCTGCTGTGTGCAAAAGGAGTCCTTCGAGAAACAGGAGAAGGGAATCTGCTTATCAGGAAGAGCCAGCAGTGGAGCATGTCCCCTGGACCCCAGATATCTGTGTGGTGAACCTCTGGGTCCAGAAGACAGGTATAGCCTCAAAGGAGCAGCAGCAGCAGGACCAGGAGCCAGAGCATGGAGCAGAGTGATGGACTTCTCAACCCCCGGGGCAAATAAAGCTGAGTGCTTTTGTGTAGGAAGCTGCCTTGTGGACTAGGGTACTTCTGGGCATGTAAGTCAGGGAGCTGGGTTTGTTGACTCATGGAGCTCACGGTGAATGCCTTCAGGTTGAGGTTTTAGTGGAGTGTTATGACCCTTTGAGCATTTTTAGCAGACCTGAAAGAACTTTTTCTCACTGGAATTAATCGTTAACTTCCATAATAAATCCTTTAATCATGAATTTTGCCTGTGTATTCTATGTATCTATTGCAATGGAAATTAAAACCCAGCGAGGTAAACTAGAGAACATTAATTAAAACCACATATCCTTTTCCAAGAACATGGATTAATAAGTGAGATGAAGTCTTGCCATCCCTGCCTCTACGGAGAATTCTGGGTTCACTTATTCCAAAGCAGATTTTTTGGTTCTTTTGGCAGTCCATGGTACTTTCCATATCTTTTGCCAGCACCATAATTCAAATGCATTGATTTTTCTTTTGTCTTTCTTACGAGGTGATTGAAAGCATCATGACTTGAACCAGGTACACCTTAGTCTCAATGTAGCATCCTACTTTTTAACATAGCAAAGAGTTCTCGTGCGGATTTCCCCAAAGCACTGCATCATTTGATCTCTTCACTGCTGTCTCTATGAGATTATGGATCTGTGCAAGAGGAGGGCCTTGGCAACGTCAGTCTTTTCTCCATTTGCCATGATATTTATCTATGAGTCCAGCAGTCAAGTTAGATATCGCAACTGTTCACTTTTCAAAATCACATAGTAAATAATAATCTTGATTAAAAGGCAAAAAGTAAAATAAGTTTTAAGATTCTGACTTCATAAACTTTTTCAATTTGTTTAAAAATATGAAAAAAAGTTTCAATTTTCTTCCGACTGTAAAAATTGGTTTTACCCTTGGACAAGCAACACTTCTGTTAGTTAGCTCTCTTTTAAGCATAGCTTCATGACTAGAAGGCTTCCACTGCGGGAGTGATCTTGCGGAAGAACTTATGACCTTGGGAGTCTGTATTTTCAAATATATACCCTGGGGGAGCAGGGTAGCTAGCAGGGCAGACTTCCTGCTTCTTTGGTGTGTACTCTGTGGAATACATGGTAGCATCCGCAAATGGAACAGAACTTGTCAGAGAAACGTTTAAAGGTTTGCAACTTTTTGTGGGAATCAGTTCATGGGGCACGTAGTGAGATCTGAAAGTGCTCAAACCATCAAATTTTCCAGATGGGTTGGGTATCTGTTGTTGCCTCTTAATAATTCCTTGACGACAACTTTCCCATGCTGGGAAATCTTCCTTTGTGGTACTCTTTCCTTGGAAGGGCCCCCTGTTATTTCTTCTCTGAGAAATGGGTCTTATGGCAGCCACCCGGGTGGCCTGATACGGGACATAGTCAAGATGACTCGTGCTGCTTAACTGCATCGTACCTGTAGGGGGGACATACTCTGCTACTTTCTTGACAGCAGTTGGTGGCATTTCCCAAGGCTGGAAACTTTCTTGGAATTCAGTGCTTCCTGAAAACGGAACATTTCGGGTCACTCTGTTGTAGGCAGGTTTGCAGATCTTTGCAGTTTCACCAATAAGACCCTGAAAGTCCTTGCGGTGAGTTGTGAGAGCCTCAAAAGGTTGACTCGTTGGCTTGTAAATTTCTTTTGGCCTTGCGTATTTGCATTCCAGCTGATGTGGGACATAATCAAGGCGATGACTGGTATCACCATTAAAGGGGATTGTAGAATGCTGGAGCTCCAAGGACGGTTTGAAGCTTTGCCTTGGCTTTATCTCCTGAGGCATGTAGTCATCCTGAAATGTTGTTGAGTTGCCGAATTTCACAGATGGTGGGTGATAACTTTCTTTGGGCTTATAAAGTTCACTTTTCTGAATGTCCCAAGCCCTATAATCATCTTGAAAATGAAAAAAATAAAAAGTTCTTAATTATTGAATAATCCCATCTTTACCCAAATCCTTCCTTTTATCATCTCTATGACAGTATCAAATATGAAGTTTGTCTAACTCCTCGAAGACCTGTTTTTATTTCCACTCTCTTCTTCCTAGCTGCCAGCTTTAATACACATAACTTCCTACTTCCAGAATAACTTGACCCTAGAGCAAGGGAACAGCACATCGGAACCTTTTTGTTGATCGGGTTTGAGGACCCAAAGGGCTGGATTTTGGATGAGGACAGGTTTTAAAAGATAAATATTGTGCCTCCTCACTTGGAAGCCGCAAAAACTGGTTGAAACTTTCAGGCTAATATGAATTACATATGATACACAAGTTAATGTAAGGTTAACACAAGTCAAAAAATTCAAGCTGGATTCAGAAGAGTATCTGATATGAAGGATATTATTGATGTCAGCTGGATCTTGGCTGAAAGGAGAGAATTTCAGAAAGATGTTTACTTGTGTTTTATTGACTATGAAAATGCTGTGTGGATTCAGCTGTGTGGATCATAACCAACTAGAGAGAGCCTTGAGAAAAATGGGAATATGTTGTGCTCCTAGAATACTTAGGCGTCGGCCAAGAGGCAGTCTAACAAACAGAACGAGGGAACACTGCATGGTTTAATACTAGCAAAGGTATGAGTTAGGGGTGCATCCTTTCATGATATTCATTTAATGTGGACGCTGAGTAACTAATCTGAGACACTAGACTATATGGAGAAGAAGGCAGTATCAGAAATGGAGAAAGGTTTATGGTCAACCTCAGATATATAAATGATGCAATTTTGCTTTCTAAAATGGAGGACTTAAAATGTGCTGATGAGCTTCGAGGGCTAGAGCCTTCTTAATGGATCACATCTTAATGTAAAAGAAACTCAAATCCTCGTCACTGCACTAATAGGCAAAATCATAATAGAGAAAAGATTGAAAGTGTTAAGGATTCAAGTTTACTTGGATCAGTGGTCAATGCTCAAGAAAGCAGCAGTTAAGAAATCAAGTCATGTATTACATTGGGCAAATCTGCTGCACACATGTTGAAGGAAAAGGCTGTCCCTTTGAAGACTCACTATGCCTAACCGAAGCCATGGGATTTTCAACTGCCTCACATGCAGTTGAAAATTGGAAAATGAATTAGGAATACCAAATAACTGATGGATTTGAATTATGGTCTTGGCAAAGAATCGTGAACCTGGCGTTGACTGCCAAAAGAACAACCAAATAAGTCTTGGGAGAAATGCAGCCAGAATTTTCCTTAGAAGTGAGGGTGGCGAAACTTCATTTCATGGACTGTGGACATATTATCAGGAAGAACCTGGAAAAGGACATCGTGCTTGGTGCAGTACATCAGCTAAAAGGAGGCAGACCTTCAAGGAGATGGGACTGATAGTGGCTATAATAATGGAATCAAACATAATAATGATTGCGAGAAAGGCCTAGGACCAGGCAATGTTTCATTCTGGTGTGTATGAGTTGGAACTGGCTGAAAGGCACCTAACAACAACGTAAGTCCTAAGCCTGAAATACCTGGATCAAATCAAGTGCCATGAAGTGTGGACAAGTGATGTCGGGATTATCCCTTGTTTTGGCAGGACTTCTCAAAAGAAAGGCCACTTCAATTATAGGGTCACCAGGAGTCAAAAACCAGGTGTCCTGGTGGCATAGTACTTATGTGTGGGGCGGCTAAGCCAACCCAAGTTGAGCAGTTTGAAACCTCCAGATACTCTGAGGCTATCTACTTCTGTAATGTTATAGTCTTGGAAAGCCATAGGGACAGTTCTGCTTTGTCCTACGGAGTTGCCGTGAGTGGAATTGCCTCAAAGGCAGTGAGTTTGGCTTTTATGAGAATTGTATTCCTATAGGGTTCCCTAAAGAAAGATAAAGGAGAACTTGTACTATTTTATAAAGATCTTTGACTACCTTTTCCTTTTCATAAAATGAGCTTGGCAATTTCAACAGATAAGAGTACCACTTAGTGGCTAGGACCTGAACTGAGTACATTTCAAGAGTACTTGAAATCTTTGTCGAATTTACAAGTAAACATCAGAGTTGAAATATGAGTTTAAATTTTAAATACTACAAGCCTGCTTTCTAATGCTTATTAGACCAAGGATGGAAAATTGAAGTGTTTACATTTTAACTACTCCTAGATGGAAAAGGTTATAAGCGGGAAAATGCTATAGAATTAATTTCACCAAAAAATAAGTATTCCTAAATACCACAAATTTCTAAAACACTGACATTTATAATACAATACAAAGTATTTGGATCTGGCCTGAAACAAACACAATGCACCTGGAAAAATGAAAACTCATTGGATTATATGTGGCTACCTCCTTCCAAGAGGCAAATGCCTCACACAGAAGACAAGTTGGAAGGCAAGCACCGCTCTAGCCCTGGTGCACAGTGGGTTAATGTTAGACTCCAACCCACAGGTCAGCAGTTTGAAACCACCAGCCACTCTGCTGGAGACTGACAGGGCTGGAAGGAGTTCCATATGGAAAACCCCCAAGGGCAGTTCCACACCTTTCTTTGGAGCCACTGTGAATCTGAATTGACCTGATGGCAGTGAGGGAGACAGTAAACGTTATCCTATATCTTTGTTTTGAAAAAATATTTTTCATCTTGTCTTCAAACAATTCAATTTTGCATTCTCTATGTTGGGGACTCCAAATATACTTTATATCCATATGTAAGTGCCCCATTGTTTAGGTCTATTTTTTTTTGTGGGCATCACTGCCCTGGTGGAAGTAGGAGGCCAAGCCTTGCTCCTGGAGAGCTGCTGCTGGATATGAACTGCCAACCCTGTGGGCCGCAGTCCTGCACTCAACCACTACGCTACCGGGGCTCAGCAGGTCTGTTTTTATTAAATTATCTCAAGTTTACCATTTTGTTCCCTTGGGCTGGGCTGAGTCTAGTGTTTGAAGGCATATGTAATTGTGTGTGTGTGTGTGTGTGTGTGTGTGTGTGTGTGTGTCAGGGTGGTGGTGGTTATTTTTAGTATTCTCATTTACTTTCATAGTTTCTCTCTGATGAAGTTTTCCATCTTTTCATATATTTTTCCATTCTATCCATTTGAGCTTTTTTTTTTTGGGGGGGGTGGGGAGCATCACTGCCCTCTGGTGGTGGGAGTATGAGGCCCAGCCTTGCTGCTGGATTCGAACCTCCAGCCCAGTGGGCTGCAGTCCCGCGCACAACCACTACGTCACCGGGGCTCAGCCCCCCATTTGCGCTTTTAATATGTCAATAATCACTCAAAACTCCCTGCTATTGAGTCAATCCGAACCCACAGCTCTCCTGTGAGATACAGAAATGGTGCCCTTGATGGTTTCTGGGGCTAGAACTCTTCATGGAAGCAGAAAGCTTCACCTTTCTCTGGTGGAGCAAATGGTGAATTAGAACTGCTGACCTTATGGTGAGCATCCCAACTCATAACCTCTATATTACAAAGTTAGCTTTTAAAATATATCCTTTATCTCATATGTAATTAAAATGCCAAGTTATCTCTGAATCTGATTTTGATGTGGTTTCTTGACATTTATTCCCTTTCAATTTTTTTATAACTTGTAATTTGCTGATGAAAGCTGGACATTGTGTGAAGGAAAATAGAAAAATATTTGTACCCCCAAATATATGTACATTCTTTTTTGCTCTTTTGTGAGCAGTTGAGTCATCCCTACTAGTATTTAAACTCTATTTGATTTTCTATGTGATATTAGATGTCATCTTCATTTCTAACTGGCATGTTACCTTTATAAGTTGGGACAGTGTCCAATTTTCCTTTTTTAACTTGCTGTCTTTCCAAAGGCCGGGCTATGGCCACAGGCTGCACTTTATAAGAATTAAAATCCCGTTTGTAGGTAGTACCAAGATCAATCTGTCCAAGGTTGGGCTTATATTCTTCGGGTACATGACGAGGCTGCTTGACTACTTCATAAGGACGATAATCTGACCTGAAATATATACATTTGAAACATAGACTCACAGGTTCTCTTATTTCTAATTATTTGAATACAGTATTAAAAATGTCAACATTTTTTACTTGAAAATTTGAGAAAATATTAAAATAGTATTTGGTATATAATTTGAAAAAGAAAAGAATTCCATAAATTTCTGCCCAATGATTAAATTCTGGTTTTCAAGGTATCCTTATAGTGGATTTGTTAGTTGGAAATGAATAAAATCCTCATGTAATTGATATTTTGCTCACAGGTGATCTGATAAGTCTGAAAAATATCCCAAGGGGAACATATCCCTTGGGTCCACATTGTTAATATTCTAATTAATCTTGCTTCAAGATTCTATGTAACAATTCAGACACTTTCTTCTCTTTGAAGTCAAATTTCCACCCTACTCACTATTAATCAGTAGCTCTGTTAGGGAGAAATCAAAACTGTAATATAGATGAGTCTCCCTCCTGTATGGTTCTCCTAGGAGAAGGGGACATAGGTGGGAGTCACATGGTAACCCAGCTGCTGTGAATATTATGTGTCACGACTTGAGAGAGGACCAGTGTAAGCACTAAGGCGGATGGATGAGTTGATTCCCGCTGACCTGGTTCCAAATCCTGGCTTCGTTTACTATCAGCATGAGCTTGACAAGTTCATTGACCTGCCTATGCCTCAGTTTCCTCATATGTAAATGGACCACGAGTCTCATCTACCTCATAGGAAAGTTTTTCGCGATTATCCAACACACATGATGTAGAGGACTGTGTGGTTTGTAAGAAGGGCAGTTGGGCAGCTCGCAGTAAAGACTGCAGTTCAAAACCAACCGCGTGTCCTTTGGAAGAGGTTTGAGTGTGCTATTAGGAAAACGTGGAATGCGATGGCTTGTGCTGATGGAGAAAAGGAGTTCTGTTTGAGGACTGTTTAGGAAGCGGAAGTGGTAGGTCCTGATGAGCTGAATATTGGGAAGAAGATGAGAGAGGAAGAAGGCATGCAGGATTTCTGGCTTGTGCAGCTGAAGATGTGATCTTGTTTGCTAAGATGGGAATACATTAAAAAGATGTGTGGCAGGAAATTGCTTTATTTGAGACACGTTGATTTTTGAGGCATTTCATTTTCACTTTTTAAGTAGCACATTAACTTTGCGGGCTGGGGCAGTGCACAAGAAAGAGCCTGAACACATACTACAAGGCTATCTCTGTTCCTCTTCATTTGCCTCAAACAAAGGGTTGTCTGGCACGAACTCACTCACTGCCGTTAAGTGGATGCCGACAGACAGCAACCTGGGAAGACAGGGTGGAACTGCTTCATAGGGTTCCAACACCGAAATCTTTATGGGGGCAGAAGTTCGTCCTCCCGCGGAGCTGGGACTGGCTTTGAACCACTGACCTGGAGCGAAGTCACTAGGCCAGCAGGGATTCTTGGGTTACCTATTGGGAATTTCCTCCTTCCCCTGGTCCTTTCTGCTACAAATTGCTCTCGGTGCTTGGAAGACATTTCTTTCCCCACATAATTCCGTTCATTGCTACACATCTTCCCAGCCTTACCAAATTTTTTTCGCTTTTCTGCTAAAGGAAAACAAACAAACCTTAACAACTTTTATGCTGGCTCTCAAGGAACTTTGTGCCTATCCTTCATGTTTTATCACTGTGGCAAGTTTATAATTAACTTGAGTCATCATTTTGGTTAACACCTCCAGTGTATTAGACATGAAATTCTGTTAGCGCAGAGATCATGGTTATTTTTCCTGACTTGATCTCATCTCCCTAGCATTGTGCACTTAGGAGAAGCTTTCTAAATCGAGTTTACATGGGGCTGAGTGCTGGTAGAGACATCGGAGTTGTTTTCTCTTTCTAAATACAGCTAAGCAGGAATAAACTAAAATTGACTTAAGAATCAGAAAGAGGATAGCAAGTTCAGTCTCGGTTTCTCCGATGAGACTAGGTGTTAGACAATATACCTCCAAACCCAAAGCAATCTTCAACTGAAGATTAATGATTAAAAGGTGAATGCCATTGCATTCATGGAAGATAGCTTGCAAGATCTGACATGCCCAGACTCTGAATCTGTCAGGGCAAACTTCCTGGCACTCCCATGCTGCATGAATGTAATGCAATAATGGGTCACAAGCCTTGCACAAACCCGACGATCTGCTTTTTATAGTATCCTCCTCCCTGTACTGCAGAAAACGATAAAATGTTTGAAGTGTAAAATGGCACCTTGTTCTGTCAAGTTATGAACACTTGTTTGTACAGATAAATTGGCTGCCTGCTGCCTGAGCAACATGAAGGAGGCAAGCATGAGGTACAAACTCTAGGGTGTGGCTCTCAAAGACATTGCAAGTTCCCCAGCAAAATATTAAGAAAAGATACAATGACTTGCTACATGGAGAGATAGCAATTTTAAAAATGGCATTTTTCCAGCAGCAGCTCACCAGGAGCAAGGCTGGGCTTCCTACTCCCACCAGGGCAGGGATGCCCAAAGAACAGCCACAAAAAAAATGGGATTTTAAATTTCATTGGCATACCTGGATGCTTTGGAATTTGGAACATTTCTTTCTTTTTTACCTATCAAAGGTTACTTGTACAAATCAACTGGGGAAACTCAGAATTGAAAAGTGAATGCCTTTTGAAACTCTTCGAATTTACTATTTAAAATTGATGAAACACAAAAGTCTTATTCAATCAACATAAATATGGTACAATTTATAAGGATACCTCAAAAAGTACCGCTAAACAATAATGGGAACCTTTATTCAACAAGGGGTCAAAATGTCAAACTACTCTTTCTTAACATATCCTCCACTGAGGTCTGTACACTTCTGGAAGCAGGGTTTCCCTCCTTCCCTGGACTCACACCAGGTCCTAAGAGCAATGTGGCAACCTCGAGGCATTCAAAGCATGCTTTTCATTACCCTAGGAGTCTGGGAAACAGAAGTCTGGAACAACAAGAGTTTCAGGGGGTGGGGGAGGAAGGGGTGGGAAAGATCAGGGCTATAGAGAGGAGGGGATAAAGTATCCCAAGGAAATTCTCATAGGACAGACCTTGTTACCCTGGGAAAATAAGCACTGCTGTGATGGTGGGGGTAGGATGCCGGGGATCTTAGTGTAAGCTTCCGGGACTTTTTCTAACCAATGGAGTTTTCAATTTTCTTAACATTTCTTCATAAGCTCCCATGATCATGATTTCTCTGCCATTCAGAAAAATGTCAAGGGAATCCAAAAAAAACCCCATCACCATCTCCTTCAGCCTGACTCTAACTGGCCACGCAGAGCCACTGGAAAGCCACTTTTTAGACTGGACCTCCCCCCCCAACTCCCTTCCTTTTGGAAGAGGCACTAATGAGACTGAGACAAGGGTAATGTCGAGAAAATTTATGTGCTGCATGCATTGGTGGTAGAGACTTGTTTCAGCACCTGTATTTGGAATACACCTGTGTGTGCATGAACCGGAACCCGAGTAGAAACTTTTTGACACACACTCTTATCTAAACTGGCCTTATGAACCATTAAGGCATCAAGGAAGAAAGAAGATAGATGAAGAAAAATAATATTTGCCAGAACTTTAGTTTCATTTCACTTGCTGCAGTTATTCATTTTCATTGTTGATTTATTGGACTGCGTGTTTTGGGCCTGTCTACCCTTCACAGACTGTAAAGGTGAAGCTCTCTACTTTGGTTCCATGCCACATCCTGTGAGCCATCAAACACCTGACTCCCTGCAGTGTGGCTGTGTCAACACAAACACCAAAACACCAGCCAGGCTGGTTTAGTCTAGTCTCCTGGGACCCTCTTCATTGTCTGCTCACTCTGCTACATGCTTCTGGAACCCGCCAATTCCACTTATTAGGATACTCTGAAGATTCCAAAGTCCGAGGACTCTGAGAAATCAGATTTGTGGAGGATTCCTACATCAGCATCAATTGGAGCTATCAAAATATTAGGCTAGGACTGCTTGAAATGAGGTCAGGTAAAACTGATCTCATTAATATGAAATATCCAAAACAGGCCAATGCAGAGAGATCAAAGTTCATTTGAGGTTGCTAGGGGTGAGGAGGAGTTGAAAATGGAACATCCTTGCTTAAGGGGTACTGAGTTGCTGAAAAGGTAACGAAAAAATCAGAAATGTACAGCGATGGTAATTGTCCTATATGGGGGAAGTAAGTAAGGCCAATGAATTGAACATTTCAACAAATGGACGGCAAGCTAATGTTCTGTTATCGGTAAGGTACTTTACCACCGGTGTATTTAAGGAGAAGTAATGATCCAAAGGTGTAAACGTTCTCATCTTGCTTTTTAAACAGAATGAGCCTTAAATGAAAGAGGAACTGGCAGTGGCTACAGATTAAAGCTGTTGTAGATCATCTTAAAAAACTCATATAAGCGTTCCTTGAAAGGAGGAACCCCAACATATGCAACTGTTTCTACCTAAAGCTGAAGATTCCATCTTGAATATTGCACACATTCGCGTGCAAATGAATAAAAGAATTAACCAACCATGTTATCAAGAATATGAAGAGATGATAAAGCTAGTCCGAGTGAAAATGTTGCGTTTGAACTTCCTTGCCCATCACCACTGAATAAATATTGAGCAAGAACTCTGTTGAGCATGGTATGAGGTTTCTGAAATGCTGAGTTAACAATAGACATCGCTCCTGCCTCCATAGACAATGACACCATTCAAATGAAAAGTTATAGGCAGCTGTTTAGATAGGCGAACTCCATCTCTTGAAAACTGAGTCAGGTGCCAGGGGCAGTTTTTCAGAGTAAGTGATGAGCCGAGACGACCCCCCCCCCCAAAGGGAGAAGGGACATTTACCAGGGGAACGATGGAAAACTCCAGACGGGGTGCAGTGTGTGCTGAAAGGTTCTGAGACAAGGGACACTTGGGATTTGGGGAGAAAAGGAGCAGAAGACTCGAGGGAAACACAGAAGCGTGTCAAGGGCATTACAGTGACATGAAACTACAGGACAGGAAAGGGACCACGGGCGGGGATTTTAATACAGATTTTAGTCTATCGAACACACAGTGGGCGTGTGTAAGAATTTCAAGCTGGGAGATGACAGGGTTCGAGCTGCATTTTATTTTAGCAGGCTACAGGACTCAGAGCGGACCAGAGAGGAGGAAACTGGAGTGGATACAAATTCGGTTGCGAAATCATGGACTGTCTATAGATGATGGTGACAATGGGAAGCAGATTATCATGATTTATGAAGGTTAAAAAAATCAGTACAACTTTTTCTCCCCCTCATTCTCAATTCTCTTTTTCTGAAGTGGTAACCAAACTAGCTTCTTACTTCTTGTTGGTTTAACTCGAATTAACTAACTAGCTCACTTTAACTGGTACGAAAATCCTATTAAAGTGAATTTGGGAGGAAAATGAGTAAAGCAAACAGTTGCTGAATATTTACTTAAATGTCGTTATTCCTTCCATTTTACCACGGCAAGCTCGCAACTCCTGCTTGGGTTTAAGACTCTGAGGTGGATGAACATTGCCATAGGTAGGATATTTTTCCAAGTATTCAGTTGTAGGGTAATGGGTGCCGGAATTTTCATAGATCCTTGTGCTTCCATGTGGACAACGATGTCGCCTGTGCAAACATAAAATACACTTGAGAGATTATTTTCACCTTCAAAACATTTACTGTGACAACTGCATTTTGATGAGAGATCTCAGCTCAGCCCAGACCCCGGATACCTGAAAGAAGTTTGACTTACAGCATAACAAAAAGCCCAAGCCCTCCAGTTGCTCTGCAGTGCTGTGGAACACAGTGGCAAATGACGCCGTCCCCTGGGGTGGTCGAAACTCTGGCTCTGTTTCTCACTGCCCCTGTTTTCTTCTGCCTACAACACGGAGACGCTAACAGGTGTGTTTCCTGGGCTCTTTGCCCATAGGTTGCAGGGACAATCTATGCCTCAACTATGAGAAATACTAAGACTGTGGAGAGCTGGTGAGATCTGGGGTGCCCGCAGTGTCCTAATTTGCAATGCAGAATAAGCAGCTTCCTGATTTTGCCTGATGGGAGTGGTTAAGGAACCTCTAATGATGGCAGTTTCCTGATTGTGGCAGAACCAGTGGCTGCCTTAGCCCCACAAGACTCACGCTGCTCATGGCAGAGCCAGGGTACAAAGGTCATGCACGGAGGCTGTGATGCACCTGTACTTTCTGATAACAAAAGAAAGCTATGTCATTCATCATTTTAGTGTTTAATTTTCCAACAAAGTCATATTCACATCGTTGCAAAGCAAACAATGACTAAGCATTTATAAAAGAAACAAATTAGTCCCGAAATATTTCCCTCTGTTCTTACCACCCCTTAAAATCTCACTTTTTGGCAGTTAAACTTCTCTGTTTTTCAATTACCAAAGTTGTTTGGTAATTAAAAAAAGTTGTTAGGCCCTTCAACACAACCAAGTTGCCAAACGATGCACCTCGTTTTAAGTTGTAAACTTAGCTTAGGTTACAAGGACTACAGTATAACCTTTAATGCTGGCCTACTTAGTATGCATGGAGTACCTTTTCTTGCCCATGGTTTCAACAGGACTCGAAGGCATTAAGGTAGAGTTGCAAGTTTTGAGGTTAAGTCACTTGCCTTCACTTTTACTCTACTGATTATTAATACTTAGCTCATTTAAAACTTTACTCGGCCTCAATCACTTAAGTGTCTGGCTATGCCCTGAAGCTTCTAGTCCCTTGACTGTCACAGAGGAGACTATTTGCATTTCACATACACTTAAGATTCTCAAAGTCTCTTTTGCAGGATCAGTTTACTGAGGCGTTACTTTTCATGGCAGGCTTTCACAGTAAAAGTCTTAACTTTCCTGGACAAGTAACTGAGTTTCATTAAAGAGCCATTCAGCGTTTTCTTTTTTCCTTCTGAGTTGACCATGCAGTTGCCTAGTGGGAGATGTAGGAAAAGATGAAAAGCCAAAGTGGTCTCAGTGTTTTGGATTCAGACGTTAGTCTTTCTGAATGAAGCATACTCTTCTGTTCTCTACAGAAACTAGAGTCTCCCTCAGCCCTATGGGGCAGCCAGATTCATTGTGCATACAGCACACCTACTTCAGTTATGTGTCTCATCTGTGAAAGTGCTCCTGCCTTTCAAAAAATTGTTGAAATCTCATGTCAGTGAGTCCTCCTCCCATTAAATTTAAGACCATTATTTCTATGCTTGTTTTGATATTTTTACTTCCCTGGGTCCTAAGCAAGGAGTGAAGAGCAATGCTCTATCTGCCATGCTGAACTGAAGCATAAGTAGCCTGCTGGTCTTCCACATGCCATCATCTCTCCTTCCCTCTTCCAGCCATTCTGACCACCTGGTGATTCCGTGCTTCAAGTTTTCCCTTCCACACCCAACTTCATTTTCCAATATAAACTATCACCGTTTCACTCACATGAGAAGTTGTTGCAGAGGAAAAAGATTGAACTATATGGCGAAATAAATTCAAGTGTGAAACTATTTGCATGTGTGAAAGATTCCCACAGGAATTTGAAAAGGAAGCAGGGACAGGGTCAAAATCCCCCCATCCCCTCCCCCCTTCGAAGGTCTCCTGGCAATCTTGATTCTGAGGAAGCAAATGATTCAAACAATACAAGGTCCCTTCTTGCTCCACCTTTATTTCAAGTGGGTCATCAAGATTTCTATATCCCTACTGTTGGGTTCTTGACAGATGAACTTCAGAAACTGCTTGAAGTCAGTAAGTTTTCCTGAATTAAAAACAAATCACGTAAGTGGGGTATTTCCTTAAAAGGGAAGTAAAAGACCATTGTATTTTAGGATCACAAGAGGAAAGGGAGGGTCTGGAAGAGGAATGAGAGGTGGGCTGGGGATTTAAAACCAAGAAGGGAGATCTCCCCCAGAGAGGAGGAGGAGATAGAAAGATGAGGGAGAAAGGATTCTGAGATGAGTGTCAGTCTCCCAGGAAGTGGTCATATCAGCTGGAGGCTCAGCCCACTCACTGATGGCACAACTGTGGTGAAGATTCTTGTATCTCAACTGTAAGCCTAAAAGAAGCAGAGGATTAAGTGAATTTGGGCAGGAGGCATTTCAGCGATAAGCATTACAGATGTTCAAAGACCCGAGGTGACCCCTCTTGTGTTGCCATGCCTCTGCGTCCTGGATACCCCCATACACCGCTTGGAGAAAGGGGCTCCCCAACCGAACCGAAGCCTGTACTCCCTTAGAGTGGAAGGGGGTCACAGCTGGAATGAAATAGAAATTAATTTGAAGAGTTAGAAAATAAACTATAGGCATTTTTTGCACCCTCCAGTATGCACACATCGTTACTATTCCAGTCGCCATCTAATCACAGGCAACGATTATGAAAAGACTTTAACATTCAAGTCTTTTTCCTTGAAGGATGAAGTTACAGGGGTGACACACTAAGGGATCGACACAGTTCTACTGCTTAGTCACCAAGTCGTGATCTAATCCCTGGGTCAGCAGTGAGGATGAAGGAGACTGTGTTATATGGGCGGTAGGAGGTTGGCAGGCAGGGCCCCAGGATCAAATCTGGGCTTCGAGGCGAGACCCATTACATTTCCAGTCCGGAACTTCCCCAAGAATCCCTCGCATGAGAACGGGAATATGCCCGACTTGGAGACCCGGAAAACTGGAGGTAGAAGATGGATCTAGAGAGCTCGCAGGGACACTCACGGCCAGGCACCCAGTTCTGACTTCTTTTCCAAACGGGGGCACTGCCCTCTCGAAGTCAGACCTGACCCCACACTTACACCTCGCACCCGGCCTGTTTCACACGCGCGAGCCCCCCGGGGTGGAGACTCCAGCTCGGCGCACCAGCAGCCGTCGGAGGGTGCCGAGCGGGCGTTCGTGGACCCGGGGAAGCAGCGGGGTCCCCCCTCCCCCCCCGCAGCCCCGGCTCCGCTCCCCGCGGCCCTCGCCGCGCCTTACCCGCAGGTACAAATCTGACACAGGCAGCGGCTGCGCATCCTCGGAGCTCGGGCGGCTTCCCCCCAGCGCTCTCCAACGCCCGCTCCGGCTTCCCCGCGCCCGCCGGTCGTCTAGGCAACGGCGGGATCCCGGGCGACGGACGCGGCGCCGGCTTCCGGTGGCGTCAGAGGCGCGGCCGGGTCGAAGGTCGCGCGGCCGCCAGCCCCGCCCCCCGGCGAGCCGGCGTTCCGGACGCCCCGAGCTTGCGGCGTCTGGGACGTGCGCGGCGTGGCCGGACCCCGAGGGACCCCGCGGGCTTGTCGGGCGGCCGCGGCAGGTGGGTGCGGTCCCGCGTCTTGGCTGTTGCGGGCCGGGCCGCGGGCTGGGGGAAGCCGCGGGTGGAGAGCTGCGGCGGCCGCGGGTGGGGAGGGGGCGCTTCCTTCTGGACTTGGGCTCCTCCCAGGAAACGTCCCCAGGACCCCACGGTGGGGGGGGGGCGGGGGAGATGGAGGGAGGACCTGGGTCCCCAGCCCCGGGCGATGCCGACTCGCAGGACCCCGTCGGACCGGGTACCCCCGCCCCTGTGGCTTCCCGAGGTGGTCCGTGGTTCCGGGAACAACTTCGTGGCAACTTTCTCCCGCGGCGCGCCTCTGCTTGGGAACCGCCAGCCGCCGGGGGCACGGCGCAGCGCTGAACTCACTGCGCCACCGGGGCTCCCCGAAGGGCACGGGGCGTCGACTTTGTTTCCTGTTCGTTCGGCAACGCTCGGGAAGCCTTCCGCGCACCCGCGTGTTGACCCAGGAGCCCGTGGGTCCGAACTTTGCGTGGGGCTGGAGGAGTAGGCATTTCACACGTGGGCTTCTCTCACCGCCGGGGAGAGTGAACGAGTTGAGTGACTTCATCAAGTGACTAGAAAAAGAAAGAGAATCGAGTGACTTAGGAGAAAAATCGAAGCGAGGGATGTCAGCCGGATACCCCGTCTCTTGCGTTCCTGACCCCCTTGGGCCGGAGACGTTTGCCTCGGTTCTCAGCCGAGCACGATGTCAGGTGGAGTTGCGCTCCGTCCCCTGGAGCTGCGGGATTCATGTCAGCCCTCCGTACCGGAAGCTAGAGCAAACCCCTTGGGTGCCATCGGGATGGGCATTGAATTAACTGCAAAAGCCCGGCTGGGGCCAGATGGGTAACTAACTCCCTTCAGTCATGTTCCCCGGGATTCTCCGTTTAAGGGATCTGAGAAGGCTTGTCACCTTTCTGTGCTGTCTGTAATGTCCACTTAACTTTCAGCTTCAGAAAAAGTAACCATGGTGCTCAATAGTTTGGATAAGATGATTCAACTTCAGAGGAACACTGCAAACATCAGGAACATCTGTGTTTTGGCTCACGTTGACCACGGTAAGGAACCTTTTCGACCACCAACTTGTCGATTGCAAAGGTGTATTGCATGGAGTGAAGGGGTCATCTATTGAAAGCCCCGTTAAGTGGGCAGGAGTGTGTCCTCTTTCTTGAAGTTTCTTGTGATTTAAGAGAAGCGCTTTTGAAAGGAACATAGCTAACCGGTGGATTTTATGTAAAAAAGATAGTGTGTCACATGGTTCTTTCAACCAGAACCCGAGTTTTGGTGAAAATGTGTAGAATTTTTGAAATGGCTTTCTAAGAAAAAAAAAGTCTGTTGCATGGTATGTATGCCTGCTTCACCCACGGGCCTCTCATAGTGTTCCTTGCTAGAGTAAATTAGAGCCACTGGCTGCCCTCCCTGTCCATAGGCTTCACACAGTGAACTGGGTTACATGCGGAGAAAAGACTTCAACGGACTATCCTTTTAGCTTATTTTATGCAATTCTATTTAATTTTTCAGACATACATTGACAGTATGCTAAGTATAAGGTACTCAGCTAGGTGTGTATGCCAGGAGAAAGATTTTTTTTGATTAGGACCGCACCTAACCTGAGTTGAGTGCGGTGAGTCACTGTTTCTTGTGTAGTTGGCACTGATGCTATTCAGCCTGTTCTTGGTTTCAGAGTCCTTCTCGTAGCCACAGTCAAGTGATTGGTACGGAGATGTGAAATAAAATGTATTTATTATCCTGAAGGGTAGAGGCTAGTAGGTGGGGTAAAGGAACGCCAGTAGGGTTGTGGACTATACATGGAGCTGCTAGCACCAAGGCCAGTGATTTGAATCCACCAACTGTTCCCTGAGAGAAAGAGGAGGCCATGTGCTCCTGTAAAGATTTAAAGTCTTGGAAACTCAGAGCAGCAGTTCGACTGCCTTCTAGGGTGATGTGATTTGGAATCTTCCGCACAGAGTGGGCTTGGTGTGGAGATGAAATGACGAGTCAGGCCAGCCCATATCTTAGAGGACAAGGCTGAAAATTCTTTGAAGTTATGACAACCCGAGTTCAAGACTCCACTTCATGGTTTGCCTTTTTTGTGCTTCACTGACAGGTTGGTAAAGTTGGATGAGAGCTGAGTCTGTAAGTCAGAGGAAATGATGAGTGAGAAGACCCAGCAGGATGATGAAATTGATGCCTAGTGCTTGGGGAAAAAAAGAAGGCTTGCTAGCCACTTGGGGAAAAAAAGAAGGCTTGTATTCCCACAGGACATTAGAAAGTGGAGTGGAATAGAGGTATCTCGGTGGCTTTGTGCCATTTATGTAAAAACTGGAAATGAAGTGACTCAGAATGGAAACAAAGATGGGAATGATGGGTCACTTTATAGGTGAAACCAGTCGAGAGTGAGTTTCATATAACAATCCCAGTGACTAACCCACTGTCCCCATAGGTTTATAATTGTGTCGCTCACATTTTGATGATGTGGGAGCTCACAAAAAGATTCTTTTGCTTTGTAAATGCATGTGGAAACTCAGTGTAGCAGATTATGTTGAATTTATTCTTTAACATTAAACTGGTGAGTGGGTGCTGTCAGGTGGTTTTAGATAGATTAGGGATATCAGCTGTCTAACGTAGATAAAATCTGTTGGGGACAAGTTACAGTAATGGTAAAGGCTGTGTGTCTCA